>CM063506.1:160125497-160185497 GCA_032207245.1 Pardosa pseudoannulata | reverse complement strand
GCTTTGGAAGAACCGATTTCGGGTTTCACGGAATTGAAATACCGTTCTTTCTCTTGTCCGAATTGAAGCCAGCAGTCCAAAATTTGAACATTTGCGTTGTCCGAATTGAGTTCAGGCGTCACAGGCAAGGGGTTAGAATCAAAGAAGGTCGTTGCGTATTGCAAAATAATAGTCTGCTGTGCTTCGGAGATAAAAAAGTAATTCAATAATTCTTTAGAGTTTAGAAATCAAATTTCGTTTACTGAAAAAAATAATTTTATAAAACTCACAAGCTTATAAGTTCTTTTACCAAATAAAATGGAATTATATTTAAATAACACTTAACTATAAATAATGTACCAGCATTAATTTCAACGGGAATTCTTTTGGTACACAATGGCTGATTTGCAAACGACCTACTTCATAAAGCCGATTCCCAAACAATAGTGGTATTTGTCGTAACTTGACGTCAGATCCTAAAGGTGTGTTTTGGTTTTAAGCGCTAGAGTCTACTTTTTTGGGACACAGGGGAAATGAAATAAGGACATACTAACTTAAGCCGCTTCCGAATGGCCATGTCAACAGTGGGTTTAGAATCCAAGAAATCTAGTACCGAAAAGCAGTTCACTACCTATGCATTCTACCACGTTCTGCTAGATCTGAGAGAAATGGACTTCTTGTTTAGGCACCCATGTTTCCATACTGAAGGCCGGATAATGGCCGAATGGGTTAGGCACTGCTCTTAAGTACCGAATTTCCATAAATGTTCGTAGCCGGAATAGCGTTTAAGCAGGAATCCAGGCCCTCGAATGGCAAAACAAACTGAGGTTTCTTAGGAATATAATATCATAAGATTTGGCTAAGTATTAAATACAGGATAAGCAACGTCATTTCATCTATTAGCATCTGAGACTTATACCGAAGTTTGTTAAACAAGTGATCTCTTCGTATGAACATCTCTTTCGAGTGCAATTACAGATAGATATCCCAGTCTGACTTTGGGAGATTCTTAACATTTATGCGTATATCGTTGTTCATTAATATGTATGTAAGGTCATACTAGCCGAAGACTGCATCAGTTAAGTATTTAAAAAAAAGAAAAAAAAAGACTTCAATTCTTCGGAACTTCAACCTTATTTTATTCTTTTCCTCTTTTTTGAACTTATCGCTTCCTGGATTTAAAACCCAATCCATCCAGAGAATTTCGATGAAAAAATAATCAATATAAGGAAACAGTATTGCAACGCAGTTTTTTCGTATAGTAAAATTGTAGACTTAAAAAAAAAGAAGGAAACACATACCTGAAAGAATGTCTCTATAGGAAATGTCACTTTCCCGTCTTTATCCACCAAAGGCTTTCCAGAAGTTTGGAGACAAACGAAACCAACTAAAAGAAATGCGCAGACGACAGCGATCGAGATAAATGTCTAAATGAAGAAAAAAATAAAATTACATAAAAAATAATTTCAGAGAAAAACCTCAAAACACTTAATTTCACTCAACAGAGAAGTAAGATGTTATGATTCAGTACTTACATCAAAATTTAGAAGATTTATCTCTTGGTTACCTTATTCTTCTAAGTTGCATAATACCTTAATTACGCTCGAGTATTTAATGCAGTATAGTGCTAAATGGCTAACTTTTATCTTTAGAAAAAGGAGTTAACCTGTACAAAAGATAATCCTGTTGTCACAGATTGAATCAGATGTCCTCAAGGGTTTGTTCCTGCCATAATTGATTACTCTAGCCCAGTGGTCGGCAAAGTGCGGCTCCAGAGTCACATGTGGCTCTTTGGCTCCTTAAGTGCGTCTCTGGTACAAATATTTAAGGAAGGCGCAATAATATTTTCATTTAAAAAAACTTGGTAAGAAAAAAATTACATCTTATTTTGATAAATTAAAATTCTTCTATAACATGTATAATATTTTGTTTAAGTTAGAAGGCAGATAGGTAATTAAATTTTATATTGTTGTAAAAATACGTAACGAACATGGAGTTTAATTTTATTAGTTTTCGTAAACGTAAACACAAACCATGTACAAGCTACAATTGCAGGATTTAAAAAACAAGGAGATATGGCGCTCTAAATTCCAACGTCTTTGTGTTGCATTGGAAATATTGGAGAAGAAAAAAATGTGATCTCAGTTATTACACAAGTGGTCTGCTTTGAATGACCTGGAGAAGTAACTTAAACGTAAACACAAACCATGTACAATCTACAATAGCTTGATTTAAAAAACAAGGAGATATGGCTCTCTAAATTCGAACGTCTTTGTGTTGACTTGGAAATATTGGAGAAGAAAAAAATGTGATCTCAATTCTCAACACATGTGGTCTGCTTTGAATGACTTGAAGAAGGAAGACATGATCATTTTCAACGCTTGGAACAGTATTCCTGACTCTTACTATCAGCTGAAAAACCTCGCTTTTGCTGTTCTTTACCTTTTCGGTTCTACATATATATGCGAACAATCTTTTTCAAGCATGAACATTAATCAAGAGTAAATTGGGAAGTCGTCTTATTGATGAGACATGCCTAATATTAAAAACAACAACATACAAACCTGACTTACTCAAACTTTCCAAGGAGATGCAAGCACATTGTTCGCATTAATAAATATTTATTAAGCATGCAATTTAGTTTTATTTAGTGTACTACTTATTTAGTGTAATAAAAGTTTACTAAACAGGCAGATTTGGCTCCCAATTTTTTTTAATTGTTGTAATGTTCATATTTGGCTCTTTGGCTAATAATTTTGCCGACCATTGCTACAGCCCAATGAGGAAGGTAAACACTAATGCGTTGTATGCATGAGAAACTGAGTTCTAAGAAATATTCAAAACTGCAATTTTCAAACATTTCTTCCATCATGAACATTAATAATTTCGACAAACAAAGAATAATCTTGGAAAAGAACCTCAGTGAAAAACGTATAACATACCATCACGGGTTGTAATAGGATCAAAGGCATAGCTGCAATGGACTTCCCAGCCTCAGCAAATAGAGCTGCTACCTAAAAATTTGGTAAAGTCATTGAAGATTTATTCTCTTCCGAGGATTTACGTTTAAGATTAAGAAAATTACGAATAAACTTACCAGTTTTATTCTTTTCCTTAAGAAGAATACTATGATCAAATATAATACCTAAAAGAAACTACAGATTAGCATTTTATTTCCTGGTACATACCATATGACAGTATATTATTTTTAAGAAAAAAGTTAAATTATAATATGAGGGAGTGTTAATAAATAACGCATATAGTATAGTATAAAATTTTAAGTCAACGTATGTAAAACACAAATAGAGAGAAAGTACGCATACAATTGTTACGTTGCTTCCAGAGAATAATAGTTAACAACGCGAGAGCATCCAGTGGCTTATAAAAATAGATATAAACAAGAAGCCAACGGTGCAAATGGTAATACAAGCCCGTTGCTTCCTCTCTCTTCGCTGTGCCTGCAAATAGATAAAGTACGCATGCAGCTGTTTCATTGATTCAAGAGAGGAACAATATCTCAATCTCAGTGCGAGAGTACTCAATAGCTTATAAAAGCAGAGTGCGAGGAGAAACAAAAAACCAACGGCTTATATAGCCACGTGTGCCATCGGCTCTGTCAAAAATATACTAGTATACAATTTTATGTGTAAGCTATCTACCAATAATATCCACCAATTTCAAAATGATTCAAAGAGAAATTGCGTAGATAGCTGTTTCATAGCTTTATGCCAATTAAACTTATTAAAAATAGGAAAAAACAGCAGTACGGACAAATATTACACGCCACATTTTATACAGGCAATTTCAGCGCTAAACGGGGTTAACCTCATCTCAGAATATAATTGTAACTTCGGAAAATCTAATAAGGTAAAACTATAAATCAGTCACGTTAATTTTTTCATCCTGTTTTTCATTTAGTGTAATCAAAACTACGTCTAAACAATCTAAATAGAAGTCCCTTTTTCTTTTTTATACACGAATAAAAACTCTCAAATAAAAGTTAATCAAGACTGCGAACTAAAGAAGTAATTAGTAAATTAGAAGTAATTTATTCTATTTTCCATTTGAGTAATTAAAATTACTCCTGCACATACCTAGATAGAAGCCCTCTTTCATTCCATACACGCACAAAGAACAACTCGGAAAGAAATCATCAAGGAAGCAGGCTAAATAAATAATTTGGTTAGCGTAATTATTTGAAATTACGATACGTTTTCCACTACATTCACGTAATTGGAAAGATACTTTTATCCCATGCTACCTTTTAAATCTGTATAAAGTAAGAGATCATAATCATACTTCTAGATAAGCTGTAGTCTGTCACTACTTTCTTTATCGTTATTCTGAACAAAAAGTTTTGTTACGTATTGATTTTTATGCATCATCAGAAAATCAATAGACGAGAGATGGGAAAGCAATAAACAGCAGTTTCCGATAAAATAGCTTCGCTATTAAAATGATGCAGGGCTTTCAATTGCTGCATAGCATCGATGTTTTATAATATTGTAAATTTACATTAAAAGCTATATGATTATCTTAAGTAAGAATGGTTAGGAAGATTCAAATGATACAACTTGCTTCCATTTATATAACGTCTTTAAATATATCATTTTTTTAAACTATAATTTCTTTTAACATATACCGGAAAAATAGTATTAATTTTTTTATTTGTTTAAAATGTGTCTAAATCTTAATTGCTTTAACAGTCGGGGGCATTTTAATGCTGCTTTTATTCTTGAATGATTTAAATTATCTACATTCTTTACACTCCAAATTATATTTAAATTTTGTCAGCATGCTTGTAAGTGTTTTACTCGAAATATTGTCACTAAGATTCGAATAAACACACCGCTTAACTTAACAGATGAATTTATTAAAGCTGAGTAGCAACTCGTAACTTTACAAGATCAGGAAGCTCCCTACAGCAAGTGGGTATCAGCTTTTATACCCGAACAGAATATTCGAGAAATAACTAATTTACATATTAAAGAAAGATCTAGAATGTTCGAGAGCATAAGGAAACAATAAATAACATTTTTAAATTAAAAATCCGTACTTTGGATCAACCTCCATGGCAAACATTGAACCCACAATCTTCGGGTCTGGATCGAGCGCTTGACCATTCGGCCACTGAGCTAGTTGGCTAAGCTTCTTTATGCGGCAATATTCTTAAACTTATAGATTAGGACAATTTAAATAAATGAATGAAAACACATCATTGTTTTAACAGTACTGCACGCTTACGCCCCCCACCCCACCCCAAAAAAACAAAAAATAAAATAAAATAAATAGTTTGTCCTCTTCCTCCAGGTTGCTGCTGAAGAATGGACCAATGATTAGGCACTAATCTTTGTTAGCGGAGTTCAAGAGTTCGAATCTTACTTTGGCATGGATATTCGTAGTCATTCATAATCGGCTTTAAGCAGTAGGCCTAGGTCTCATTAGCCCTCATGTTGCGAAAACTAAACCTAAATGCGCTTTTGGTTAGGTTTAGTTTGGATTAACCTCATCGCAGAATATCATTGTAACTTCAGAAATTCTAATAACGTGAAACTATAAATCAGTCAAGTTAGTTTTTTTTATTCTGTTTTTAATTTAATGTGATCAAATTACTTCTAAACAATATAAATAGAAGCCCTTTTTCTTTTTTATACATGAATAAAAACGCTCAGATAAAAGTCATTAAGACAGCGAACTGAAGAAATAATCAGTAAGTTAGAAGTAAGTTATTCTGTTTTCCATTTAGAGAAATTAAAATTACTAAACTCCAAGCTAAACCTAGCCAATCTTCTAGGGAAGAACGAAGGCCGAGTGCTTAGGGTGCTGGCCTTCGGAACCGGAGTCCATGGGTTTGAATCCCACTATATCATGGGTGTTCGTAGCCGTTCGGAATCGGCTTTAAGCAGTAGGTACCGGTCTCGTTAGCCCTCGTGTTGCAAAAAGTAGACCGTAGTGCTCCAAAACCAAACCAATCTTCTAGGTTGCTATTTGAGCAACTATTGGTTGGGATTTGAAAAAACAACGAATGAGACTAGACAAATGAGCACCTGAGATAAAAACTGATGTCGAGTTGCACTCGACACAGGAGTGCAATGGGTTAAATTCTCCTTTTTAGATTCTTCTCTTAAAGGTTTTTTTTTTATTAATCATTGAATACAGAATAAATTATTTAAAATTTCCCTGCATATAAATCATCAATAGCAAATAATAAACTCAGTTATTATTTGTAAACTCTCATTTGGTTTATAAATAATTAACTACAGAATAAGTTTTTCAAATATCCCTGCATATAATCAATAGCAAATAACAAATTCAGTTTTCTATTTTCAAACTCTTTTTTGTTTTATAGATAATCAAATACAGAATAATTTAATCAAATTTTCTATCTAAATAAATCAACAATAGCAAATAGTAAACTCAATTTGCTATTTGCAAACTCTTTGTTTTATAAGGGATCAAATACATAATAAGTTATTAAAAAATTCCCCCTAAATAAATCATCAATAGCAAATAGCAAACTGTTATCATTGATATAAAAGAAATATCCAAAATTTCAACCGTAAATATGCTGACGATTATAGCTGCAATGAACCAATTCTTGAGTTGAGATTCTTTCAAATCTCTGTTGGGACCATTATAATCTTCCAAAGCTTGTTTCTTCTTGCTCCACATCACCCTGTAATTTCATTAAATACAAAATCATACAAACTCAAATGAAGTGAAAAAATTTTGGTGCACTGTCTACTACTACAGTTAGAGATATTATTCACTCAAATGCGAGAATACTGTTGAATAAAGGGAAAACAATTTTAACACATTGTAAGCCGGTCACTAAGTAGTACATTTTTTGATGATTGATACTTGATTGCGGATCACTTACTAGTACGGGTTAGTGTAACAACATGGTTTGTTTTGGAGTACAAAAATAACGGTGTATACAGGAAAAAGAAGACGAATGTTCTCGTCTTTCATTTTTTTATAATGCAAAAATGTTTATATATAACATAATTGGAAAAAATTAAATTTATATACTACTATTTCTAT
The DNA here is from genome assembly GCA_032207245.1 of Pardosa pseudoannulata. Classification (NCBI taxonomy): domain Eukaryota; kingdom Metazoa; phylum Arthropoda; class Arachnida; order Araneae; family Lycosidae; genus Pardosa; species Pardosa pseudoannulata. The sequence continues at coordinate 160,178,474 of CM063506.1, read as the reverse complement.
TTGATTTTTCATATTTACGATACTATTATAAGTTTATGCACAAAAAAATATTTTTTTTACAAGAATCTTATGGTTATTTATATATTTCTATTTATATATTTGTTTATATATTTCAATATAAAATATAAAAGTTGATTAAAACATTAAATAATATTTTTTTATTAAGGTTTAACTGAATAACTAAATTGACACGCAAAATTCCCACTCCCGGTACAATTCCGCTGCGAAATGGACCAGCACACAATGTGTTGAAAATATAACATTTATTTAATGCTTCACCCAGTATGTTTTTTTCTATAGACTTCGAGTATTTAATAAACAAACTCAGGACCGGAAATTCTCCTTATTGTCTCTTTCACTCAAGCAGATACGACAATGGGCAGATATTAATGTAACATAACCTTTTCTATTGACTTTTCATTTAAAGCACTTGCCGTATTGGAAACCTCTCCCTCACTGTTTACTTACAGGAAAAATAAAGTTCCCTCTGAATTCCTTCATAAATTTTTTTAAATGATATGTGATAGAACAGCCAGTTCTCTAGAGTCCGATTACAGGTGCCAAAAAAGCATCGCAAGACGGATTCTCCTAGAGATTTTTCTACAGATTTTCACTGAGATGTTGAACCAGGTGTTAAGGATCTTTTAGTTATATCTTCATGCTAGCTGACCTCTCAGGTTGTCCTGTCCCTATGATGAAGTGGGAATCCGTCCTCCAACGTTCTGTTAATAAAGGTCTAACTAAAACGGTGCCATTTTTAGGAGCCATGACTGCAACCACCCATTGTGAAGTCCGTCTTATTACATGCATATATATATATATATATAAATATATATGTGTGTGTGTGTGTGTGTGTGTGTATGTGTGTGTGTGTGTGTCGCTATGTTTAGTTTGTTTTGGAGACCTACGTTGAAGTTTTTACGACACGAGCTTCTGTCTTGCGTTCCAAACTCGAAAAGCGCCTGAGACAAATTTTTCGTTCTGTTCCGTTATCTAATTACCTGAAAATATAAACTGAAATAATATAAACTCTAAAAAGGAATGATATGGGTGAGACTCTAAAAATTAATTTCAAGTTTGATGTAGGGCGCATCAAAAGTATTTTATTGTATATGTAGTATACAAAACTAGTCTAGTACAAAATTAGTAAGATTAAACTAGTCACCTTTAACTTTAATATCAAACTTCTTAGATATGTAATTTTTTTTGTCAAACATTTCTAAACATCCGAGTGGCTTTTGCATAGCTGATAATTATTTGAAGACATAGTATTGACTAAATATATTTCATTTTATAATGCTTGAAACTTCGTTAGTTTAGATGTGTAACACCAAATTATTACTAGTGTTTTTTCCTTCATTCTGAGAATTCATTGCTCCCACGTCTTGTGGGTAACACGGAATATAGTCATAAGTACGATCGATTGATAAGCACTTCCGATGCCACTTGCTAGAACACTTAATGTGTGGGAAAAAAAGGATGATGAATTTGGAACGTACCACAGATATATCGTGGCGGCAACAGACGCAATGGCAACGGCTATGAGCAGCGCCCATATAATAATGGCAGCTCCAAATCGAAAAACGATCAACAGCAAGACAGATAGACCTGCGAAAAGAGGAAAAAAGTTACGAACGATAATATTTAAGTTTAGAGATTTTTAAATGATTACAGTTACTTAAAATTTTTTAATTAAAAAGCTTTTAAATATACAGAATTATAAGGTATTTTCACAATAAAGTTATTAACAAGGTCATTCTCTTACACACACATTTATGTATATAACATAATTTAACGTCCACATAATTTAAAAATATCGTAGAATGTAATAGCCGAGTATATTGATGCAGACGTTCATTTACAAAAACATATTTTATTTAGAATACCAAATAACACACAAATCCCCGTCGGGAAAAAGAACACAAAACACAGAAAATATTAGATGATATATTACATCGGGATTTGAAAGAAAATACGACGAAATCTGTGTGCTAGGCCTTTTATTAACTTTTGGAAAGGGGTGGCTCCAGGAATGATGTCATTCCGGTAAACAATCACTTCACTTTCTAGTTTATTCTAGATTACTTCTAGTCTCCCTCCTTTAAGGTTCGAATCCCTCTGATGTTCGTAACCGTTCGGAATCGGGTTCCTATCTCATTAGCCCTCGTGATCAAAACAGTAAACCGTAGCACTGCTGACCAAACTAAATGGTGGAACCACTACAAACATCCCTACCACTCTGGAAATCAAATCCACGAACTTCGATAAAAAAAACCAGCGCCCTACCCACTCGGTTATAGTCAGGCAATAGAATTTAGATGAAATCTTCAAAATAGTACAATTATAAAAGTGAGTAAGTAGTTATTGAAATAATTTAATGCTTAATCCAAAGCGTATCACTAGTACAATGATTAATTTGTTTTAATTTATTTGCTTTCCCTTCAAAATAACAACAAATAAATACAAATCCCCTATATAATAATAGCATAGTCCATCTGTCCTCAAATTTATGAATCGGTTGGACCTGAAAGGGATAGAGGCATCCATGTTGAACTCTTGATAAGATAGGGTTGGTAAAATTCAAAGCAAGTATAATAATATATTAGGTACATATGTGATAATTTTAAATTTAATCATCAATTATTTTTTTTTTGCAATGAAAATTTTATTACAGTATTAACAACAAATTCTTGTCATAAAAGTCTAGGAATTTACTTCACTAATAAATATCTAGCGTGCGTTTAAGTTGTATATCTTTGAAAATTAAGAAGTTTGTTGGTTTGTGTGTTTGTTTTTTTATACATAGTCACATGGTTTGAAATCGATTCGCTCAATTTTGGACATCATTCATCTATACCCATTCTAAATCCATCCCATCCCCTCTTTAATGCCATTATTTCAAGCCCTATTTTCCCCGGTAAAGAGCAGGCGATTAAATTCATCAATTTATCATATAAGTAGATAAAAATAACATTTTTTTCTAGTATTATGGCGCCATTCCTTTAACCATCCCATTTAATAATTTCTTATTTTAAATTACTTAAATATCGTCTGCATCATTTTCATACGTTTTATCACTGAACTTAAATATTAGGTAAATAATTTTCTTTCATATTTGGCTTAAATAATAGATAGGTACATATGTGATAATTTTAAATCGAACCATCGATTATTTTTTTTGTTCCAATCAAAATTTAATCACCGGTATTAACAACAAATTCTTTTCATAAAAGTCTATGGGTCTATTTCACGGGCTCATAAATATCTAGCGTTTAAGTTATATATCTTTGAAAATTAAGAAGTTTGTTCGTTTTTGTATTTGTTCTTTATACACAACCAAGCGGTTTGCAATCGATTCGCTCAGTTTTGGACATAATTTCATATATACCACCAAATAATCACTGTCAATATTAAAACCTCTGATGTCCATCCTATCAAGTAACATGACCAGATAAATTAAAGTTGGCAACTAACATACGATCAGTAAAGATAAACAAATTATTGATCGAGTAATGCTGAAAACAAGTTATATTAATGAAATGCAATATCTTCTCCTTGATTGCATCACATGCAATATAGGTAAAAATAGGCCGAAAGCTGTACGTCTTACCAATGCTTATGAAACAGATCAAGAGCATCTCTTTCCAGCATAAAGCGATGTCAGAACCAACTTCCTGAAAGTGAAAAAAAGTTCTTTCAAATATATGGAGGAAATATTTATTTTTAATACTTTTAAAAGTACAGAACGAGGCCAAACATTTTAAGCAGTACAAAACGTTTAAATACTCAGGCGTACTTCCATTAAATAATATTTTTTTACTTTTTATAACGACTCACAAATTATAATTGGCTGTGTATCAATTTTGGACTTAGGGATTTATGCCTGAATGTAAACAATATAAATATTTAAAGTTAATTAAAAGCTTGCGGTAACCACTTAGCAGAAATTAACAGTGTTCGGCCAATTAAATATTGACCCTAGCTATAAAGATGTATTTGTAAAAAAATGAGGGTTATCTTTTAACTTCAATTACAATTATATATATACTAATAAATGTTTTTACGTATGTAATGATATTTTAGCCAAACTACCTTAATTATAGTTATATTCTAAAATATATTTCTGGGGATTCTATATATAAAAAGACAACTTTTGGAAAAAGTCTTTAATTCTCTTTTAATTCTGATAAACTTTTGGCGACCACGAGAATAACATGTCAATTTTTGCTTAGCTCATCTAATCTTATGTAACTTGCTTTTAGTTTTTAACGTCAATTACTATTATATATATATATATATATATATATATATATATATATATATATATATATATATATATATATATATATATATATATATATAAAGTTTTTTATATATAATTAACTCTAATTCTCTATTGTCTGGCGGATTTCAGATCTTATACCCAAAATGTATTATTCCAGAAAATAGAGGAAATAGTATACATATTATATTCCATATTTATACCCCAGTTTTTTTATATCAATCTTTTCCTTATTAAGTAAATCACCTACTTCCAGATTCTAAAATATCTATATAATTGCATAGATCAGCAATCGACAAATGGTGGTCAACGGACAGCCAGTGGTCCGGAAAAATTGTATAATGGTCAGCAGAAATAACGGATGATTATTTATTGTAAGCTGTAACACAACCAAAAAAAATATTCATTAACATTCAGATTAAATAATGAAAACAGAACTTAAAATGAATTATTCTATTATTTTTTTTAATGTTAGGTATTATTTATTGCTAAACTTCATCCATTACTAAATGAGAAAACATTAAAAATTTTAATCCAATTTTCAACAACATATTTAAACATTTTTCTCTGTCACGGTAATTAAACTCGATATCGGTTTCGGCTTGAAATAAACGTAGGTCTTGCAATGACGTTGTTGAAGCCAAAACGCTGTAAACGGATGGCCAATTAGCATGAACACATATCCCACTAACTAAATGCATAAGTTTTATTCAAAATTACGATATAACTTTCTTATTTTTAATATGTGCATTTTGTATTCATACAATAAAAGTTTTTGATTATTATTATATACATTTACTTACTGTCTTTTTATTTTAAATTCATATAACTGGTGGTCCTCTAAATAAAAATTATATACATAGTGGTTTTTGAATTTCTAAAATTTGCAGATTATTTTTTAAATACATTTTTAAAAGTTATTTGTATGTATTAAAATACAGTGTAAAATGTATATGTGTGTGAATTTTAGTCCTTTTAAAATGTTCTAGCTCTTAAATTGTTGTTTTACTGTTTTTAAAGTGAAAGCATATTTTATACAGAAATGCATTAATAATGAATATTAATTTAGCATAACGGATTAGGTTAAGTGATGATGAAGTAGAGGCAGGCAAACACAAATACTTTACAGGAAAAATAAAGCAAGTGCACGCTCGTGACGAATTTATTTTTCCATTTCATCGAATATGTATGCATGCATATAATTGAGTTTCGAACTTTATCCAAACAGCACGAGTCCGTTTTTGAATATCCAAGCACCGCATTTTTCTCTTCAGCCATGATTCTCCTTTCAATCTTTGCTGCATTGTAGAAAAGTAATTTATTTCAGGAAACACCTTTTATTGCTACCACTATTTTACAGCTGGCATATATCCAATATTATCCGTAGATATCGATTTGGATAAAAATAATTGAATACAAGTTGGCCATTTCCTATTATATCCTGGGTCCTCCCACGTCACGGGGAATTTTTAGAGAACAAAATCCCTTGCATTTTACCGCCTTTCTTTCGATGAGCAATGAGCAAGAAAATAGTATATATTAGGTTGGGGAAAAAGAAATCCATTATTTTTTTGTGAAATTAATGACTTTATTTAACATGTTTTGGATTGTCCGATTTGGGTCAAATATGCACCGTTTTGTTGTATAGTTTGTTGTCATTTTAAAGGTAGTATTCATAATGCCTCTCTCATAGAAGTCTTGGTCATTATTGGCAAAAAACTCTAGTAGTTGATTTTCACAATCTTCTCTTGATCCCAATTTCTTATCACTCAGGAAGTTTTGCAATGCGAGAAAAAAGTGGTAATCGCTTGGTGCCAGGTCCGGACTATATGGTGGATGCATTAAAATTTCCCAACCAAGCTCCCTGAGTTTCTGGCGAGTCACTACAGACGTGTGTGGCATAGCATTCGGATTACCATTTGTTTCGTTCCATGCAAAACTCTTTAAATGGTAAAATTTTTAAGAACGGGGAAGATGTCAGATCAGACCTAATTCAGTTTTTTAATAGCAAAGACCAGACATTTTACGAACGGGGAATGTTTACACTGCCAGAACGATGGAAAAAGGTCATCGACAAGAATGGGAAATATCTAACTGCATAAAGTTATATTTTTTTAACAAAAATTCTGAATCTTCCTTCTTATTTGAAATCGGCCATGACTTAATTGCCATCCCATTTTATACACCTTTAAATTGCTGTAGAAAACCTAAACTATAATACATAAAATCACAAAATTTAAAACATTAGTATCTAAACTTTAAGTCATACTGAATGCTTAAAAATTATACCTGTAAATAGGGCATTGTCGACTGGACAATCTTATTGGACGACTGGGTTACTACGTTTGGCATGCAACGACGAAAAGTTGTTTTCCTAAAATTGAAGATTTTTTTAGTGTAAGAGATTTAACGTTTTGTATGAATAGAATCTGGTTTCGGCAATTTTTCTTTACTTACTCATAACCATCCTTGCATTCTTTTACACATTCTTTCTTTACTGTGCAACTGGTGCCAACGCACGGGTAACTAACTTCAAGATACCTGTAAAGGGAAATACATCGTTAAAGAGAGAAAAAAATTAATAAAAGTGTCAATCCGATATTTAGGTTGACAAAATGGAACAAAATTCAAACTAGGCTTAAAGAATATTTAATACAGCTCAATATATATTTAAGTTAGCATAATTTAGTATGAATTCAGTTTCTTTAGCCTTATATTCTTCCTTTTAAAAATTGTATGGTATTATATATCAAATTTCATAAAAATGTATTGTATTATATATCAAATTAACAATAATTATAGATAATTTACGAATATGACACATTTTATCAGCAAGTAGCCCTAGTAGTACCGAAACATGCTTTTTTGTGGGAAGGGGGTTATTAAACTGTTGAAACGCCAATCCCGGAAGTTATTATCCACCCTGGATGATTCGGTGAATGTTTCTTTTGTATAGGCAGACAAGGTGCAGAGAATCGCTGTCTAGAAAAACTAAGATACCACTTTAAAAACTACTTAAACCACTTTTAAGATACCGCCAAAAAAATAAATAAATATGACCTGATATTTAGTCTTTTTAAGTGGTACCTGAAAGGCGAAGATTCTTCTTTGAAATAAATCACAGATTTTCTTGAAATCTGAATTACCATATAAACGTCTGTAAAATATTCCTACGTACTTCTATGTTGTCTATTTAAAAGTGTAGGTATATATTGTCATGTTACTTCAGAACAGGCGACTTTGGCGAATTTAGTAAAATTTCTAGCGATGTTTACTAAGCACAAATACATAACTTTCACATTTTAACTGCTGAGCGAGGAATGGAAATAAAGCAAATTTTTCAGTATTTCAAAAGAACAGAGTACCTTTTGGTAATTTTGGCAACTTTTATAGTGCCAATATTCCCGCATAAAGAAACTGTTCTAACGAGCTCAGTGGCCGAATGGTCAAAGCACGAGATCCAGACCCGAAGATTGTGGGTTCGATGCTCGCCATGGCGATTGTTCCGAAATGTGGATTTTCAATTTAAAAATGTTATTTATTGTTGCTTTATTTTCTCGAACATTCTACATCTTTCTTTAATGTGTAAATAAGTTATTTCTCGAATATTCTGTTCTTGTATAAAAGCTGATACCCACTAGTTGTAGGCTACAGCTCGATCTTGTAAAGTTGCGATGGGCTACTTAGCTTCAATAAATTCTTCTATTAAGTTAAACGATGTGTTCATTCGAATCTTCGTGACAATATAATACAACTATTTAATATTACTCAATTAATCAAAATCATTAACAAACCGGGCATTCATATTTATAAGCGAATTATTGAAAACATTTAGCCATAGTGAATCTTCGGAGAAAGGAATTACAAAGCAGTATGAAGCGGCATGCAAATGGTTAATGATAGAATACGAAATTAACCGATTTGTATTTATGGTAAAATCACCGTTGTTCCCCGAAGCTAATAAATTTTATTTCACAAAATTAAAAATAAATAAGAAAAAGGTCCATTTAATCTATATATATATATATATTATATATATATATATATATTATATATATATATATATATATATATATATATGAATTTGTGTCTGTCTGTACTCGATAGACTCAAAAACCATACATCCAATCTCCGTGAAAATTTGGGAAATTATTAGGTAACTCCCTAGGAAGGTTTTTGTAATTTTTTAACTTTCGAAATCCATTCTTTCCCCCTTTTTCGAGCTTTTCATGTCATTATTCCAAGCATTATTTTCCCCGGTTAAACGCAGGCGATTCACTTTTTAATTTATCACCTCACAACTAAGTGAACCAGGGCTAAATGTGCAATATTTCTAGCAATGTGACGTTATTACATTAATCTCATGTAATTGTTTTAAGCTCAGTTTTCCTCGGTTAAAAGCATGAGATTAAAATTTTCAATTTATCACATAATAAATAGGTGAAAATTATACTTTTATCATTATGACGTCATTCCTTTAAATATCTCATTTTTTTTCATTTCTTATTTTATATTATTTAAACAACGTCTGCATAGTATCAATTCAATTTAACCTGATAATTGAAATATAAAGTGATCAACTTTCGTTTCTATCTGACGCAAATAACAGCATTTTTATATAAGAATTCTTGGTTCATTTTTACGTTACAATGAAATGTTTATCAACAATATTCTAACTACAAAAAGTAAAAATTTCAGTGATTCTCACAGGCAAATAAAAACTTATCATTTTTATATAGTTATCTTTATATGCATATGGTTGTCAATATGAGTGTATGTTTCTGTTTCATACTAAACCGTGTGGTTTGTCCTTAATTTTGGACAACATTAATTAATACCAACAAAATTAGCACTGCTCCTGTCAAAACCTCTGCTTCGCCGTAGCGAAACACGGGCACACTTGCTAGTAAGTAATAAAAGAGTGACACAAAGCCGGTTACCAAAATCGTATAAATCTAAATATAAAAACTTTCTAGGGGGGAACACGAACCGATCAGGAGAAAAAATTAGGATGGCTTGCTTAAAGTTTTATCGCCAAATTGGCGGGGTACCCTGTTCTGATGTCAAACCAAATATTGAATATATGAACAAGTTATTCCAGTATAACTCAATAATTTTTTACGTTCAGGCTATCCAGGATATTACAACACATGCGATTTCATGTACAGGAATTTTTCTTAAGAAAAGCTTTAAATGATTTTTTCTCCATGTCAGATTTTCCTTGAATTTCATGGGAGTTCGTGGGCTCAAATCCCACTGAGGCATGGATGTTCGTAGCCGTTCGGAATCGGCTTTAAGCTGTAGGTCCCGGTCTTATTAGCCCTCGTGTTGCAAAAAGTAGACCGTAGAACTCCAAACCAAACCTTGAATTTCATGCATTTAAATTGTTAAGAGGTTTTTTTTCAAGTGTTAATTTTTCATACAGGTTTTCTTCAATGCATAGCATAAATATAAGCATGGGGTAGGCAGTAAGTTTCTACTTTCTTATTTTACATGCCAAATATATAGAAAAAACTGCCAAACTTTACTGCTTACCATTAAGTGTGAGTAAAAAATTTTTACAATATTTAATTTTATAAATAGCTAAAAATTCATGTAGTCAAGAGGTGGGCAAAAGCCGTCCCTTTTGCTTACTTTATCCGGCCCGTTGAAAAATCCTGCATGCAATTTTTTAATCTCTCATATGCGATTTTACTGAAATCAACAGTATTTGTATGCTTAGTGTACATATAAATAATGAAAAATATATAAATAATAGAGAGTACTATAATTAGAACAGCTGTAACCCTATCCCTACTTTAATGTATGCAACATACATACTCTCATAAAGCGTGTGGTCGGCTTACTATTTGGTTCAACATATACTTGGGAAAGAACTTTTTTATTAATGATTTACACGAAAAATAAATATCGATCCCAAATTACTGACGAAAATCTACACTCGGTATCAAGGATTGCTACAAGCGATTTGAATCAAAATTTTGAAGAAATAATATCAAATGAACATTCCAGATTTCACGTTTCGCATTCACTAAAACAATTCTATTTTAACATTTCATGTTTGTCTTTTCTTTTTATAATTCTATTTACTATTATATTCACAAAATGTAATATAGATATAAAGATGTAATATCTACGATCATGATAAAATAATTTGTATCGTTAAGCTATAAACAAATATCAAAATAAAATCTTTCATTAACTGATTTATTGAATGACCATTCATTTAATGTAATGGATCCTATTTCTTTAAAAATGACGTGACACATTTTAGTGGGCACCAATGGTTCGCATATACACCTAAGTAAGACAATTTATTATTAGTATTATCTTTTATTAACTGTCAAACTTCTCTGTCCAAATGCTTTAAAATGATACTTATACTGTTTTTGTCAAAAAATTTCTTGGGCAGGGAAAAAATTCCACCCAAAACATTCGCGTGTACACAGCGTACGCTGTATAGTCCTCCGGCCCGGGAGACATTTTGAAATTTTCATTTGGGCCTGCGCTTTAAAGTAGAAGTCTCATGTAGAAGGATTTAATAATTCACAAAAATATATTTGGGACCAGAAGTATTACTATTTAAAGTTATATGCATTTTAAAATACTTTTAAAATTTTTAAAATATTTAAATTTTAATTAAATGAACCGTTCAAATGGACTTTACTTTCCTAAACTGGATTGTAAAATCCGAAACAAATACAATGTTAACTATAATTCATGTCATTAAAAATTTATGCAAGAGTATCATGTCATCTTAAACGTTTCATAAGTTTATTTTTATAAATAAATAACGTTTCGTCCTTATACTTACTTCATATTAGAGTAGTTCACCCCGGATCTGTTGGCTCCATTAATTTTTTCATTGTTAAAGCCACAAATGTTGCCATAATCGTCAACGCCATATATGAGCCGTCTGGGGTCACCTCGAATGCAAGCAATGGCTATGGCTACCACCTGAAATGATGAATTTTTTTTTTAATAACAGAATAATTAACACTATAAGAGTGGGAGTTTCAGTATGCCTAAATTTACATGCTCGGTCAAACTTATCCCGATTAATATGAGTGTTGTTATTCAAAACGTACACTGTATTTATTTATACACAATACGATTTTGAAAGAAATATACAATCATTTAAACCAGGGATGGGCAAACTTTTCGGGCCAAAATTCGAAAGAAAATAAGTTTGGCGAGTGGGTTTATTTTCAATATGCATTTTATAGAGCGGTCGCTTATTTCCATCACATAATAAGACAAATTACAGGTAAACATGTCTAAGCGTCATGCCCGGATTATAAACTCACTGTAAAAAGTGCATGGGTTTCTTCAAATATTCACTTTTTAAAAATATATAGGAAGAAAAAACTCTAATTCCGTACCAGTAAATGGTAATAATAATTTAAGAACTTTCTCAGAAAGTTATTCCTATTCTTTACCAATGCTGTACCAAAAATTAATTACATTGCGTTTAATTCTACTTGTAAAGTTCTGTTTGTATGACATTTTTTGAATTATTTTATATTCGCGTCATTATTGATTCTTTTTTGTGTACCACCAATGAAATGCTGTTTTAAACGGTTCAGAAATGTCCCAAAAATTTTTTTAACATTTTTAAAAAGAGGAAGAATTTCTGAAGCTTTAAAAGTTGTGTATCGTGTGTTTCCTTTACCCGTAATCTATTTTGTCGTAATATAACGTATACCCCTTTTCCTGAAAATTTACATTCAAGCTCGGTGAAATTTACCTTCAGTCTTTTTGGTATTTACCACCATAATAAAACAGGGAGAGATAGAATAGCAAATAGCTTTAAAATAGGCATGAGGTTAAACAGTTTTAATTATATTTTACAGGTTAGATATGATGTATTTAAACAATTGAATTAGTGAACAATTTAATTGGTGACAATTTATCTTCTGTCTATGATGGTATTTACCAACATAATTAAAACAGGGAGAGATAGAATAGCAAATTGCCTTAAAACAGGTATGGAGTTAAACAGTTTTAATTACGTTTTACATGTTAGAAATGATATATTGTAACAATTGAATTATTTTTCAATTTGAGATTTTTTAGAGGAGGGATATAAAAGGTAAAATGGAAAATTTCAATTCGAACACGTGTGTATATCAGCGATCCACCAACAATTTCAAGGTATGATTGCCTTAAAAAAAATTCAGTTCATTCACCCCACCTGTCAAAAGGAAAATAACACGAAGACTGGAAAGTGTTTTTTAAGTGATAAAAAAAACTCACCAAAAATATCAAATATATGGACAGGAGGATAAGAAATATTACATCTGTGCATGATCTATCTTTAACTGGGCCTTCAAAGTCATCTGAAGAATCCGGAAATTTTCTTGGATTGCCCTGCAATTGAAAGGGAAAAATATATCTTTTTTTAAAAAGGAAATACATTCAGCCGAACTGAGTGCATCAATGACAGGAGTCACTGATTTATTCAAAAAGGAAAATAAAGTAGTCTAGGCTCGATATTTTACACCCATTTCTTAGAATGGGTGCAAGAAAAAAATATTTAATCGAACGGGAACTGCACGTTTTTTGGACTCCAAAAATCAGAATTTTCTTTCTGAAAAAAGAATGAATACGTAGAATGGAACCTTTTTAGCTGTAACATTTGTAAGTACACTTTATATAAAGTAGTCATAAAAAACCAAGTACAACTGGAAAGTGAAAATAATTCTACAAGTTATAGTATTAAGGGGAAAGTTAACATTACAAAACGTTAAGGGAAATTATTAACTTGTATATACATTATGTACACATTATATGCGATTTATATACACGGATGCATTGAAATACAACCAAAAAATTACTCATCCTAAAATTTCAAAATCAAATGGTGTTTTAATTCAACTTTTTTAATATTTTTCAATTTTGAATGTTTTCTGTACATTAGTTTTTTTATTTTTATCTTATTTCAACTTATTACTAAAAAAATATGTTTTAAACATTTACTGGTATTATTTTTGCTGATAGATTGAATAAACAATTGATAGGAAATATATTCATGGATGGACATTGAATTTTCATGAAAAATTCAGACTTTCATGAAAGAGGTAGTAAGAAAGGTTCTTCGAAGAAAAATTCGCAGTTAACTAACTCAGTACAACTCAGTCTACAAAGAACAATCCAGAATTATCTAGTTCAGAACAAATAGGCAGTATACAATCCAGTATGCCCTGGTCAATTCTATACACAGTGCACATTAAGTACCGAAATACAGCGAATGATAATTCACTACAGCGTAACATGACAAAGCAATTCTTTTTTCGGTTCTGAAGTCTAGTTAACAGAATGTCAAGAGGTGACGAAAGGAGCCATTTTTATAAGCCCAAGATATTTTACGATATTTCTTTGATGGTTCTAGAAGTATCTGCTCACGTTAAATAGGTCGCCAGGTCGCCAAATTTGTCGCGAAAAAGTACTTGTTAAAAGCCTCGCCAGCAAGCCAAAATATTTTGCGATATTTCTTTGACGATTTTAGAAGTATCTGGTCACGTAAAATATGTCGCCAAATTTAGTGCCTAAAAGTAGTTGCTAAAAGCCTCGTCAGCAAGCCAAAATATTTTACGATATATCTTTGGTGGTTTTATAAGTATCTAGTCACAGTAAATATGTCGTTAAGTCGCTAAATTTAGCGCCAAAAGGTAATTCCTAAAAACCTTGCCAGCATACCAAAGTATTTTATGATAATTCTAAGATGGTTCTGTAAGTATCTGGTCACATTAAATATGTCGCAAAATATGGAGCCAAAAAATAGTTGCCAAGAGTGTTGCCAGCAAGGCGAAATATTTACAAGTTGTGTAACAATACTTACTTTAACAGAACTGACTCTAGAAGATGTTGCAAAGCAGCAACCCATACCACACTTCAGCTGTAAGAATCAGCAGTCACTCTTTTCATGCATCCCATAGCAATCGGTAACTTCTTTCGGCGCTTGGTTCTCCGTTTAAAAGCTGTAAGAAAAATAAATATTTTAATATCACAAAGGATCAATTTTTTATTACGTAAAAGCAATCTGTAAATCAACCAAACCTGACTTTGAAATCTTTCTGCCCATATTGTTTTACTTTTATATCCAATATCTGAAAAACTTTGAATACGTGATATTTTAGTTTTAAAGTTTCCCCTCACGTGAATCGAAGTGAACCACAGCAAGTAATCTGTGATATGACAGCTGCAATAAAAGAATGCGCTATAGGGTTTGGTTTGGAGTGCTACAGTCTAATTTTTGCAACACGAGTGCTAATGAGACCGGGACCTACAGCTTAAAGCCGATTCCTAACGGCTACGAACATCCATGCCACAGTGGGATTCGAATCTACGAACTCCGGTACCGAAGGTCAGCACCCTAACTAATCGACCATCGTTCGGCATGCGCTATAGAGAGAACGTTTCACAGTTGAAGGTGCATAAAAATTTTTATTCACATATTATTTATAAGCATCTAAAAAAGCAATTTCTTACAATCAATGCCAAGTCAAATAGCTGCTTGCAAAGGGGCAGGAGTGGATAAACGCGTTAAATTTTTCACTTTGTAAAGTCCTATCATTTGAATAAATCATCCAATTTTTTTTTCAAATTGTAATCATTTGTTTTTCTGTTCATGTACATCACATCTACTAATTTTTTTTCTAAGAGTTTAGTTATTTAATACGCTTATAGAATTATTTGTAGGATCAGATTTCATTCGAGCAAATTCGTCTGACCTTATAAACAGAGAACAATTAATCAAATAACTTTGTTCACTTATACTTTAATGTTTTTTGTATGACCTCCGCCGAGCCATAAAAGCAAAAATTAATATACGTTAATGTATAACTAAATAACGTCTTAATTTAAATTTGAAATATTTTTTATACTTTTGATATGTTGTCTATCAGAAAGTAAAATATCGAAATGTTACAGATCGATAGCATTAATGGCCGTTATGCGGAAATGTTTCATACCCTATTGCAGATTGCAATGAAAACAGGAAATACAAAACTAGAATCTAGAACACTCCTTAATACTAAATTTCAACATGGTACTGTAATTTTTTTATTATTATTATTAGTTATAGCCCACAGTGTTAATGGCTTAAAACTTTTTGTTATACAGAGTAAGGATTGCAGTCAAAAGAGGTGTATATATAAACGTTTTAATTAGTCCTAAATACAAAATATAGAACTCCTACGGTTAACCGTTTTTGAGTTGTAAGAAATATGTACAGACGTCAAAAGTTATCTAGTTATAACTAATTCAAGAATGGTCACAATGGATATTTAAAGTTTAAACATTAAAGTTTCCTTGTATATACATGCAAAAGTAATACTGAAGTACATTTGAAAATTTACTCAGATATGGTCTGAAATTGGAGCACTGCAATTTATCTTGATTACAATACTTTCTTTTCACGAGGAAGTAAAAATTCCATTTTGCGTATACTTTAAATGAGGGTTGGGCAAATACTTTTAAGAGCGGGCCAAAATGAAATTTTCAAAATGTTTCCCGTGCCGGAGGACTATACAGCGTACTTTGTGCGCACGCGAATGTTTTGGGTGTAGTTTTTTCCCTGTCTAAGAAATTTTTTGACAAAAACAGTATAAGTATCATTTTAAAGCATTTGGACAGAGAAATTGGACAGTTAATAAAAGATAATAGTAATAATAAATTGTCTTACTTAGGTGTATATGCTAACCATTTGTGCCCAGTAAAATATGTCACTTAATTTTTAAAAAAATAGGATCCATTATATTAAATTACTGGTCATTAAATAAATCAGTTAATGAAATATTTTATTTTGATATTTATTTATATCTTAATTATTTTGTTTTGCTCATAGTTATTATATTTTTATATTTATATTATATTTTGTAAATATAATAGTAAATAGAATTATAAAAAGAAAAGACAAACATCAAGCGTTAAAATAGAATAGTTTTAGTGAATGCAAAACGTTGAAATCTGGAATGTTCATTTGATATTATTTCTTCAAAATTAGGATCCAAATCACTTATGGCAATCCTTAATACCGAGTGTAGATTTTCGTCAGTAATTTGTGAACAATATTTATTTTTCGTGTAAATCCTTAACTAAAAAGTTCTTTCACAAATATATGTTGTACAATACGCATACAAATTATTGATTTCAACAAAATCGCATATAAGAGATTAAAAAAATTGCATGCAGAATTTTTCAATGGGCCGGATTTTGCCCACCTCTGCTTTAAATCCACAAACCTTCCACCATTAACACATTGTGTGCGGACACATTTTGCAGCGAAATTGTACCGGGAGCGGGCGTTTCGCGCGTCAATTTAGATATTCAGTTAAATCTCAATAGATCAAAAATTATTTAAATTTTTAATCAACTTTTCATATTTTGTATTGAAATATATAAACAAATATATAAATAGAAATATATAAATAACAACCATAAGATTTTTGTAAACAAAAAATGTATTTTTTAGTGGATAAATTCATAATAGTGTCGTAAATATGAAAAATCAAAAAGAGATAGTAGTATATAGTTTTAATTTTTTCAAATTACATTATAGATAAACATTTTTACATTATAAAAAATGAAAATAGCAATCATCAAACTAATAATGTAAAAACTAGTTTTTATTTGTCTATATTTTTCCAGAATCTATGTAGTAGACAAGAACATTTGGCTTCGTTTTCAGGTATATACCGTTATTTTTATACCCACAATCAAACCCTGTTGTTACACTAACCCATAATAGTACGTGACCCTCGCTCAAGTATCAATCGTCAGAAAACGTACTAGTAAGTGTCCCACGTACAATGTGTTAACATGCTGTACATCAAATACAGCGAATGTACCAGTCATAGGCAGTAGGCAAGATAGATAGCTAACAAAGGTGACAAAGTCACCTGAACTATCTAAAAAACATAATAAACACACAACCAAAAAAAAAAAACAAGTACGCATTTATATAGGGGGGAGTTATGGATTCTCCTTGAAATATTTTTAAAATATGCATTGCAAGATATTTTTTAAACTTCTTAAAATGTGTGTACTTAAACTAGTTCTTTCTGCAAGTGTTAAAGATAGTTTTCAAAAATGGAAAAAGCAAGAACATTTCTTCAAAATAGAACTGATCATATTTATTATTACTTTTGGTCCACGACTATAAATGCAGAAGGTGGCTTGAACAAGCTGACCGTAAAAGCTAGAAGAATTAGTTTAATACTATAAAACTAGCTTATAAAGTACCGATTGCACTATATTATTTTCAGATTTTGTTGTCAAACAAGGTATGTAATATTGTAAAAGAAAAATAAAAGGATATATCATGATTCTTTTCTTAATATTATTTTTATTTTTCTAGTTAATCATGAAATTACTCTAGTTTAAATTGGTCAGTTAAATGCTGGAGCATAAATAAAAGGGGATCCAATATTTGCCATTCAAATTTAAACCTTGTGAAAACTTGGAGCGTAAGTTAAATGACTCAATGTAGATGAAATTATATGATACAGTGAACTTATACACATCGTTGCTGATCCGTTTAATAACGTATTTATGTATGTATGCATAACTATGTATATATGTATAAGATATGGATGGATGTATATGTATATGCATTGTATGTGTGTATGAAGTTATTTTTATGAGGCTGAAAGTTTCCTATTCTTTTGATTAAGACTTTAAAATCTCCCTGTAAAAAATTCTGGCTACATCACTTTAGCAAAACACTAAAATTTGAGTTGGAGCTCTACGGTCTATTTTTTTTTACAACAAGAGGGTTAATGAGACTGGGACCTACAGCTTAAAGCCGATTACGAACGGCTACAAACATCCATACCACAGTGGGATTCGAACCCACGAACTCCAGTAGCGATAAGCGTTCTTAACTATTCGGCCATCAAAAAACCATGCGTTTCAATTTTTTAATCTAGAAAATAAATGAGTAGTAAAATGAAATACAAGAGGACATAATTCTTGGTCTTTCCAATATCAAAAATGTAATTTTTTTAATAGATATTTTTTCTGTAAATCTGTATTAACATTACCTTAATTTCATTTCATTTTTCTAATTAACATGTTTCTATAATTTTTTCTTTTTATTTTAAAGGTTTGTAAGCTATGGGGTTGTTTCATTTTTCTAATTAACATGTTCTTATAATTTTTTATTTTATAGGTTTGTAAGCTATGGGGTTGCATTTTTCGGGCGGCAACAGAGCTACGAAAGGGTAATTTAATATCCAAACGCTGTTATCGGCGAGATGAAAACATCAATAGTAATCTCTGTAAAGTGACAACTTGTGGAAGCGTCTTTTCCGCTTGCCACTGCCTAGTGAAATATGTATTCAGATCTCCTTACGTGCAGGAGTTTTTTTTTTTCCTTTTTCGCACATTCAAGTTGAGCCCAGAACCATGCTTTTCCGTGATTGGCATCATTGCGTGTTCCCTCCAGCACACTCCCTCGCCGTGCAAACCAACCGTAGATATAAAATGTTGTTGATCAGGCGTTTCCATAGAGAAGCGGATCGGGTAAACAATTGCAGATCTCACAGAGAGCTTTCATCATATATATACAGCAGTTGTTAGGGTCATTTTTCAGTAAACATCATCTTTTAATTGCTGAACACCGAGGGGTCTGTCACGAGACATTCATACCCTAAGCCCAAATGGTAAAAAAGATTTATTTGCGTGATACATTCGAAAGAAAGAAAAAGATTCAGCTAGATACAACTTTATTGTGTAAGAACTACATGTAAAATGTCGAAATTTTAATCCTTTTGAGACAAGTTATTAGTAATTTCACTGATGAAGTTCATTATTAGAAAATGGTATATTCAGCTAGGTATAACTTTACTGTGTAAGAACTAAATTTGTTTGCGACAATTTATTAACAACTTCACTGATGAATTTCATTATTAGAAAATGGTAAAAATTCGCAATTGTCGGAAGAGGATATATTTTAAGCTACATTGAGAAATTTACAATAAAAAGAAAGTTATGGTCACTTTTTAATAAACATCATCTTTTAATTACTGGACATAGAGGGGTCCATCAAGAAGCATTGAAATCACACGCATGAAAGGTAAAAAAGATTTGAGTGGTAGATTTGAAAGAAATATTTTAGTTGGATACTACTTTATCATGTAAGATCTAAGAGTAAAATGTTGCAATTCTAAATCTTTCCGAAACAAATTTTTATCAGCTTCACTAAAGAAGTACATTAGAAAATTGTTAGAACTGCATTTGTCAGAAGAGAACATACTTCTAGATATGTTCTTGAGAAACCATCAAAAAAATTTTAGTTGTTATAATCACTTTTCAGTAAACATCTTTTAATTCCTGAACACCGAGTGGTCAATCACGAGACATTCATACCCTAAGCCCAAATAGTAAAAAAGATTTATTCGCGTGATACATTAAAAAAAAGGAAAAGATTCCGCTAGGTACAACTTTATTGTGTAAGAACTAACTGTAAAATGTCGAAATTTTAATTCTTTTGAGACAAATTATTAGCTTCACTAATGAAGTTCATTATTAGAAAATGGTTAAAATTCGCAGTTGTAGGAAAAATATTTATTTTTATTAGATTAAGTAATTGTCAATGAAAAGAAAGTTATGGTCACTTTTTAGTAAACATCTTTTAATTACTGAACAATAAGAGGTCAAACACAAAACCTTGAAATCACATGCCCAAATGGTAAAATATTTATTTGTGTGGTAGATTGGAAAGAAAGAGATTCAGTTAGATATAATTTTATTAATGAAAGATCTGAGTGCAAAATGCTGCAATTCTAAATCCGCTAGCAAAAAAGTATTAGCTTCACCGATGAAGTTACTTATGAGAAAATTATAAGAATTGCATTTGTCAGAAGATGACATACTTTTAGATGCATTCTTGAGAAACCATCATTAAAAATACTTAGTTGTTAAGATCACTTTCAGTAAACATCTGTTAATTACTGACAACAGAGAAGTCAGTCACGATACATTGATACCTTAAGCCCAAATGGTAAAAAAGATTTATTCTTGTGGTAGATTTGAAAAAAGAAAAATATTCAGCTAGGTATAACTTTATTGTGCAAGAACTAAGTAATCTGTTTCCGACAATTTATTAAGAATTTCACTAATGAAGTTCATTATTAGAAAATGGTAAAAACTTGTAATTGTCGGAAGAGGATATATTTTAAGCTATATTAATGAGAAATTTTCAATGAAAAGAAAGTTATGGTCACGTTTTAATAAACATCTTTTAATTACTGGACACAGATGGGTCCGTCACGAAACATTGAAATCACACGCATAAATGGTAAAAAGATTTTAGTGGCAGATTTGAAAGAAAAATTTAGTTAGATATAACTTTATCATGTAATATAAGTGTAAAATGTTGCAATTCTAAATCTTTTCACAACAAGTTTTTATCAACTTCACTGAAGAAGTACATTATTAGAAAATTGTTAGAATTGCATTTGTCAGAAGATAACATACTTTTAGACACGTTCTTAAGAAACCATCAACAAAAAAAAATTTAGTTGTTAACACATTATGTGCGGGTACATTTCGCAGAGGAATTGTACCGGGAGCGGGCGTTTTGGGCCTAAATTTAGTTATTCAGTTAAATTCTCAATAAATCGAAAATTATTTAAATTTTCAACCAACTTTTTCTATTTTATATTGAAATATATAAACAAACATAAATAGAAATATATAAATAACAACCATAAGATTTTTTGTAAACAAAAAATATTTTTTTAGTGGTTAAATTTATAATAGTATCGTAAATGTGAAAAATCAAATAGAAATAGTAGTATATAGTTTTAATTTTTTCGAATTATGTTATATATAAACATTTTTACATTATAAAAAATGAAAAGAGCAATCATAAAACTAATAATGTAAAAACTAGTTTTTATTTGTCTCCATTTTTCCAGAATCTATGTAGTAGACAAGAACATTCGGCTTCGTTTTCCTGTATATACCGTTATTTTTGTACCCACAAACCATGTTGTTACACTAACCGGTACTAGTACGTGACCCGCGCTCAAGTATCAATCATCAGAAAACGTACTAATACGTGTCCCTCATGCAATGTGTTAAGATCACTTTCAGTAAACATCATTTTTTAATTACTGAACACTGAGGAGTCAGTCACGATACAATGATACCTTAAAACTCAACTTAAAAGTCAACTTTTATGTATTATAAACACAAAGAATAAGAATTTTTAATTCATTTCCCATCGTATTTTTTACATAAACCTTAAGAATCATCTGACCCGTTATATGGTATATTTAGTGTTAAGAGACCGCTGCCTTTGCAGGCTGAACTACCCGCTGCTCACTCATGAAAACTCGTAAGCCTTAAATATAAAGGCAACCAATATTTTAGAAAAAAGTCCCGATAACATACCAAAAAGATCATCTTCCATTAACTGCTATTTTTACCATCTAAATTTTTCTAATTTAAAACTTTTTAAAAACACTGAATAGGAGATTGAATAAGAATTAAACTGATAAATTTCCATAAAACTGTTGCATGACTTTCAAACTATAAAAAAAATGTGTGGCGGCGAAAGGGGTGTATACTGAATATTCGTTTTTATATTTTTAACTACCGATTCATTCCCTTAATTTTAATTTGTTTCCAGTGTAGATCTAATTATATTACAAAGACATTTATGTGACTTGTCAAAAGACAGAATAAAGAAAAATAAACACAAATACCAGGTCAATGAAAAGCGATTTTCTTTAACAATACAACTTTTTTGATGAGTATGTTTTTTTATGCACTTGACATTACATTCAGCTTGGCAGGAGAAAAAAAAACCCAGAAAATGTACAAAGCTTTTTCTCTCGCAGTGATATCCCTGATGACATATCGATCATCGACCTACATATCAGACCGATTTCCGAGTATCTCCATTAGACACAAAAGGAGAAAAAACTGCGGATTGAAGGTCTCCTTGTTTACGTATTTTGTCTAACCACTTGTTGCAGTAAAGATTCAAATATCTTAAAATATAGTCTCAGTTTTTTTCCCTCAATGTGTTATGGAAATAAAAATACATAACTGTCAGTATATAAATGTGAAATACATTTAAATTGTCAAAATGTCTTTCCAAATGAACTGAAAAATTGTATATAGAGGGGAATAAAAGAATTTCTATATGGTTTGATTTGGTTTGGTTTGGGTTGGGTAGGAGCTCTACGATCTACTTTTTTATAACACGAGGTTTAATAAGCAGGTTCCGACCACGGGAAAGTTGCGCACAGGGCCTGACAGTCTTTCGACCCACCCTACCCTCCTTTCAAAGCAAAAAAAAAAAAATTTCTACTCAGAACCACGGAGTAAGTAATGAGCAAAAAAAATGACTGGAGTGATGTAAATAAGTAAACAGGAGTGTGTTTTAGATAAAATTGTCAACATTTTAACTGTTTTTATTTAATTTCTCAATAAGGTTTCATGAAATATCACTTGAAGAATTAACAAAAAATATTTTCAAATTTTGTTATTTAAATTATTTAAAATTTAATAATTAAGTACCAAATTTTAGGGGGGGCCCAGTCAGCGTGCTTGATAATCAGGCCTTGCTAATGAGACCGGGACCTACTGCTTAAAGCCAATTCCGAACGGTTACGAACATCCATGATAGAGTGGGATTCGAATCCATGAACTCCGGTACCAAATATCAGTGCCCTAACCATTCTGCCATCGTTTGGCGATATCCTCTACATGGAATGGACTACCTCAGATTCTTAAAATACTAGCCTGATGACTTACGGGAGTGAATAAAAATTCTGTATTACATCTCACTACCAAAGGGCATATAGATTAATTTCCCCTTATCTATACTAAAACTGTAAAAAGTACCGAAGATCAGTGCCCTAACCATTCTGGCATCGTTCGGCGATATTCCCTACATGGAATGGACTACTTCAGATTCTTAAAATACTAGCCTGATGACTTGCGGGAGTGAATAAAAATTCTGTATTACCTCTTACTACCAAAGAATATATAAATTTCCCCTTATCTACACTAAAACTGTAAAAAAAGGAGGTAAATCAAAGTAATTTTAGCAGACGTTTGTGTTTCCTTCAAATGTGGACGGAAAATATCCACAAAATTCACTTGTCAATAATTTGCGGTATAATAACCGCTCTATAACATTATAGCTTTCTTAAATCCATGATTTCTGTGAACAATGAATCGTTTGCAAAAAAATGAAAATAAAAATAAAAAACACGTAGACCAAATATATGGTCTTTGGAGGTAATTTTTAATTAATATCACCATTACTTATAATTTTACGAAGATTAATTCCCAGATTTTTCGAATATGTTAATACCTATCTCGACCTCATAACCCTGGCCGTTTTGAAGACCTTGCTGTTACGTACAGATGGGCATCTAGACGCCAAAAAAATAAGTTATATTTCCAGGGACCGACTTAGAGAAATAGGGGCCCAGGGTAAACCCATTCACTCGGGGCCCTCTTACTCTGCTGTATACAGGTGGTGGATACGGGGTGATTGTTATATGTAATGATGCTTAAACTATGGAATGCAGAACCTTTAAAGGTGACTCACCAATGTAGTTAGTAAAATGAGATTAGTTTAAAATAAAATAAAAAATTAAGAAATAAGTAAAATTATATAAAAATTACAAAAGAAAATCCTGAAAGGTAAAACGTATTAGATTTTTGTAAGCCATTACCCGAGAAATTTTCCTGCCTAAAACAGAATGTAGCTTCGTGTTCTACATTTTTTGCCAGCACTTACATTTGTGAACAAGCTCTCTAATGATACTGAATAAGTCAGAAACTAAAAGAAGAAATTGTCGATAATTTAAATTTAATTTTAGACATGCGCATCATATTTTTAACTTAAAATGGCAGTTAATTTTGGGGGGCCCCTTTTGACTGCGGGCCCGAGTTCTTTTCCCGTTTGCCCTGTTAGAAATTAGGCCCTGTAAACAGTCTGTATCGGTTATATCACGGGTGTGCAAATACTTTTAAGCGTAGGCCAAAATGAAATTCTCAAAATGTCTCCGGGACCTGAGGACTATACCGAGTACTCTGTGCATACGCGAATGTTTTGGGTGGAGTTTTTTTCCCCCCAAGAAATTTTTTTGACAAAAACACTATCAATTTAAAGCATTTGGACAGAGAAATTTGACAGTTAATAAAACATAATAGTAATAATAAACTGCCTTAGGTGTATATGCGAACCTTTTGTGCCCAGTCAAACATGTCGCGTAATTTTTAAAGAAATGTGATCCATTATATTAAATTAATGGTCATTAAAAAAATCAGGTAATGAAAGATTTTATTTTGATATTTGTTTATATATTAACGATACAAATTATTTTATTTTGATCATAGTTATTACATTTTTATATTTATATTACATTTTGTAAATATAATAGTAAATAGAATTATAAAAAGAAAAAACAAACATCAAACGTTAAAATAGAATAGTTTTAGTGAATGCGAAACGCGAAATATGGAATGTTCATTTGATATTATTTCTTCAAAATTTGGATCCAAATCACTTGTAGCAATCCTTAATACCGAGTATAGAATTTTTTCAGTAATTTGTGATCGATATTTATTCTTCGTGTAAATCATTAACGAAAAAGTTCTTTCACAAAAATATGTTGAACCAAATAAAACTAGGTATTTTTGAACATATTTAAAAAAATGTTTGAAGTGTATTCAAAGCACTGTAGAAAACACTCAACTCGTTTGAGTGAAAATTTTCTTTTAGTAAATTATTTGACTGTAAGTCAATTAGTCGTAGTTGAGTTTCAACAGAAGCTTCTTTGCACGTCAAAATTGAAAGTTTGACTAATTAATGATAAAGGTTTTTAAATAGCTTTGAAATCTTGAAATCTTTGGAATTCAGAATGCAGATCTTGTGTTATTGCGCTATATTTAAGAAAATCGGTATTTTTCAATCATTCTCGTCGTGATTGTAATGAAGGGAAATGATATAGTAATTTCTTATTAAAGTTTTTAGCAAATAAATTGAGTTTTATCATAAATGCTTTGACGTTTGAGTGCATTTGAAAGCGAATTGTTTTTCCCTTGTAGATTTATATTTAGTTCATTCAAAAATTTTACAATATCCACTGAAAACGAGAAATCGTTTAACCATGCCTGTTGATTTCAACAAAATCGCATATAAGATATTAAAAAAAAATTGCATGCAAGATTTTTCAACGGGACGGATAAAGTAAGCAAAAGAACCGGATCCGGTCCGCGGGCCGGCTTTTGCTCACCTCTGGGATATATGGTCAGCTCAGCGGTCCAGAAAAATCAGACCACATAAGCGGAGTGACCATATATCCGGAACAATACAACCCTATTGAATTATGACAGGATTAGATGCACCTAATAAACAACTAATTATACTTTTAAGAGCATTTTAAAAAAGAATTCAAAAAGTAAAAACTAGATTAAAAATATGCATTTTTTTTTGGGGGGGGGGAATTTATTAGCTTACCTTACTGATCAAAGTACAGCAGACGTATATACGTACATTCATGTTCAGTGTATTTAAAAATAATCAGGTATCCAAGTTTGCTTCCTTTTGATGGTTGTTAACACAACTTTTTATACGTCCCTAATAGCTTTCAAATGCTCATCTGCTGCTTCGGAATTAGTAAAATAACACTTGAGGTCATGTATGAGAGATAACTTCAATAACCAGACAGATGTGTCCACTTGTTATCAGGGGGGACGAGAACTGAGAGAGGGGGAAAACTCCGACCATGAGTCTACACAAGCAAGAAAGGGGGAAAATTAAGGCCTGAATTCAGGTTCTCTCCGATTTCGCACTGACTTCTTAATAATAATAATAATAAAAAGAATGTATAAGCGGTGCGCTTTAACACATGTTCCTTATTAAGTTAGACAGAACTTTAGAAAACTGACCATATAAACAGGGTGAACTTATAAGCGGGTACCATGTAGCCGGTACTGACTGTATTTCTATGTTTCATAAACCAAAAGGGTCTGCAATGCATTTTTATGAAAAGTTATATATATGAAATAATGAATTTATACATATATGAAAAGGTTTAGCGAGGATTTCATTACGTTTATAGATCGAAAAATTTTTCCTAGTGTTTGATTTCAAAAAGTAGTTTATAAATTTTCCAATGATAGTCTTGAAATTTTTTACGCAATACTTATTTATATTAAAAGAAATATTTCTGTTTCACTTATTTTTAGCACTAAGTCCTGAAATCACTAGGTAAAAGTATAAAACGGGTTGAATTTGAAATACTAGATCAAATATTACAGAATTGGTAACGGAATTTTAAAATCAAATTTGCTTTCAAATATTCAGTTATATTGCTTATATTTGTATGAAATCAGAATATGAAAGTTTTGTTTTTCAAGGGTTGAGTATGTTTTGATATTCACTTACAGTTCTCTGTCTAAAAATAAGAAAACAGCAGGACATCTTTATCACTTTCTATTTTCAACTTTCATCGAAATATTAACCCTTTGCACTCGAGGGCTCAGGAGCTGAGGCCGAACGATGGCCGATTAGTTAGGGTGCTGGCCTTCGGTACCAGAGTTCGTGGGTTCGAATCCCAGAGTGGCATGGATGTTCGTAGCCGTTCGGAATCGGCTTTAAGCTGTGCTAATGAGACCGGGACCTACAGCTTAAAGTCATCATTAGCTCTCATGTTGCAAAAAGTAGACCGTAGCACTCCAAAGCAAACCAAACCAAACCGGAGCAGAGCTATTTAAAATTTGTCTTCAAGCTCGAGAGTTCCGCTACAGGAAACAATGCAAAATAATTAGCTTTTAAGATTTGTTTTTGTTCTTATGTTAAAAACTAGAAATAATTTGCATTGTCTCTGTAGCGGAGCCCTCGAGTGCAAAGGGTTAATAATGTAAATACAATTAAAATTAGACGTCTGTCTGTATGCAACCTCAACTCTTCTGAAACAACCATGGGTTTGAGGTCGAGAGAACGAATCGAGATAAAAATTCTACTGGAGTGTTATTTATTAGCAAAAGATGTAATAAAGTTGGAACAAAAAGGAAAATCTTTGTTGATAAGCATGTTTATTCTCATCTACTGATGGTGATATATTAAGAAAATGAATATATTTAAATCATGCGCATTAAACAATGTTTTGTGTCGCTGGACTATTGTACCGAGGTACTTTCCCACAGTGGTCTGCACGTGCATGCACAGCTGTGGGAGAGATTTCCTATGAGGTCAGGGGCTAAAAATGTCAGCTTGCACAAAAGGGGCTACTTTAATGAGCCCACCTCACTCCGGAAGGGAGTTCAGATGTGGCAAAATTTCCCGAAACAAGCGATTGGAAAAGAAAAAGGGGCGTTAAAACAGAGGTGAGGAGGTGGGAAACGAAGTTAAGAAGAGGAGTTGAAGTCGGGATTCGAGAGAAGTGGGACAAGAATCCTAAGCCCCGCTCACCATCACCGACTCGTCCCGTGCGCCCGAACACCCGGACCGACTCACCGCATGAGGAAAGCCTCTACCTGACCCTCTGTACCAACTGAAGGACCGACGCATCGCGTGAGGAAAGCCCCTGCCTGCTCCCCTGTGCCTTTAATGGAGGTAAAGATAAAATAATATTTACAGTCACTTAGGCCTCTATTAATAATTTAACCTTGTGATTGAGTAATAGAGCATTATAAAGAGAATTGTAATAATTATGGTGTAAATATAATACATTAATAATTGATGATTATGATATATGATAACCAAGAATCAATTTGTAAATGAATGTACAGAATAAATGTCTGAATCTCAATATAAAGTATTATATTCTTACTGTGTTTCCCCTTTGTAACCGAACACTGGTGTTAAGGTTGTAAGTACATTACAACAACTATATTTTAACGGTAAATGCTATTTTGAGACCTTAATCGGTAATTTAGGAATTCAGGAAATTGATCTGAACTAATAGAGTTAGGAAGTTTCAGTGTAATAGTCAAATCATTCAAGTGTATAAAAACATACGGATGAGTTAGTAGGGAAGATCATGATTCTTTTTGTTGGAAGATAATTTTTAGCCAAAAAACAAACCATTTTTTTATCTGCTTCATAGAGTACTTTACAATTCTGGAAAATTGAAAATTTTACTGATTCCGTCATTTGATTGGCTATATGCTAGTACATCCATAGTTATACATGCATACATAAATACATCATAAAGCGGTTCCGCAACGTTGTGCCTAATATTGTCGTATCAAGAAAAATATATGAGTAAGCACAATGTGTTTTTTAAATTACTCTCCCACTTTTTCCAGGTTCGAACTTGCCTGGTAAATACTGGTGCAGATTTAATTTAAGCTGCAGTATTTACCAGACGAATTTAAAGTAATTTTATGAAAAACTAGGAAAATAACCTTATTTGACAACAAAAGTAAAAAATAGTGTGGCATAATCGGTAATTTATATACTACTGCTTTATAATGGGAAATTGTTTCTTCTAGCTTTCAAAGTCACCTTGTTCAAATTTCCATCCTCAATTATAGTCATGCTTATATGGACCGAAAGTAATACTAAATTTGTCAATCTCCTGTGACCAGTTCTAATGTAAATAAATGTTTCTACTCTTTTTATGGTTGAAAACTGACATTTAACATTTGCAGAGATAACTAGTAATGTACACAATTTACAGTATTTTAACAAGTTTTTAAAAAAATCTAATGCATACATAAAAAATATTTCAGGATAGTCTAGATCCCCCCCCCCTCCGTGCCCTAAAAATACGTCCTTCCATTCTAGCACATTTAACTTACTAGTGGGATACAACCCAAAATCTGAGTAGGTTGCAGAAGGATGTCTTTAGGTGTGGTTTGGAGCACTGCGGTCAACTTTTTTGCTACATGAGGACTAATGATATCCGGACCTACTGTTTAAAGTCGAATCCGAAGTTCTACTGATATCCAGGGCGTAGCGGGATTCGAATTCACGAACTCCGGTATCGAATACAAGCGCCTTGCCTATTCGAATATCGTTTAGAGAAGGATATTTTATAACTATTGCTGCCAAATTTTAAACATTAATGCAAAGCCGGCTCTAGCGTTTTGCTAACGTAGGAAAATCTCACAAATGCCTAACATAAGCTTAAAAAGGTTTTAATTCCAAAAATAATTAAAAAGCTTGTTAGACAAAAAAATATGACGACATATAACTATTTTAAGGGGGCATAGTACCTTTCGATACTTAAATATATTATAACACACATACATAATTATAAAAGTTATGTATTTAATTTTTATATTTTAGTACTATATCCAGGGTATTAGAATCTTATAAAATATTAATATTTAATGTATTAAAACGTGCAGTTATGTATTTGCCACTATAGTGTGTATATATAGACATATATCTATATTTAAAATCTTGCTATTCCTCTGTGTGTGTGTATATATATATATATATATATATATATATATATATATATGACATGGACGAGTGGTTAAGGCATGAAAGGCATTTCATTTCATCAATAAAAACTTCATTGTAATCCTCCTGTCCATAGCTATGCCATTTAGCAATCCTTTGTTCTCATACTTTTCCAGAGAAGTGTGAAGGATATTATCATCCCGAATTCCCACTCAGAACTGTCTCTTTTTGGTGTTTCTAAGCAAAAATTCCTGTCTACATTCGCACCAGCATTTTTACTCTGTATAGTTCCGCTCGAGGGAGTGTCTTTCTCTTATCACGTTGTCGTTAATGAGTTCCAAATATTTTTAATTAGAACTCGCTTAATTCTCAACCGCCATTTTTAAACCTGACACACACACATATATATATATATATATATATATATATATGAACCTACATATAACACTAATATAGAAACCGAATGCATAAAATTTATATATATATGAATGACAAGTCGTGATATAGAGTTAAGGCGAACAATCTTCTAATTCTTCAATCTTCTAGCAGTCTTCTTGATAATAATAATTATTATTAACTCATCGTTCTTAAGGAAAGCAACATGTGCCATTTTCATTGTTCGTGGCGGATCTATACGTGAAGGTGTTTACCGCTCCATGTCCAGGCGCCAAATTAAACTTACCTGCTTGCAAGCTCATTAAATAGCTCAAAAGTGCCTCTGCCTGACCGCATTATCCTGAAAGCTTACGCGAGAGTGGGTCTTTTTCATTTATTTTACTACCATAAAAGAGTTCGCTTTTTAAAATCGTTTTTAACTTACATAATTTCCAACTACCCCTTTTGTAGAATGTGTGTGTGTGTGTGTGTGTGTTTTCTATATTATAGTATTATATCCTGGTTATTTGAAATTTATATTTGTCTTTAATATGTATATATATAATATATACATAAGATATAAATAGATTTTATTAGATTTTATAAAAGAATATACATGGCTTGGATTCGAAATAAAAACGGGCATTCTAGTGTTAATGTATATTTATGGCGATAGGTAATGGTAACATTTCTTACATTTGTCATTTTCAGTTGAGTTGTTTTACACAAAGGAAAATATAAAGCTAAAAGCGACCACGCTGGTGGCACAGAAGCTAGTAGTTATAACAAAGGTGTTGTCAGAGAGGATAAATAGCCCTATTTTTGAACTAAGAATAACACCAGAAAATGAACAAAAAAAAAGAGAGATAACATTTAAGATAAATCTCATTCTTTTTCTTGGCTTTTTAATAATGCAAAGTCATATAGAAAACAGGAAGAAATAAAAAGATACACAAACGTTTCCCGGGGGGAGAATCCAGAGAATTGATTCTTTCTACGAAAGAAATAATATTGCGGTTCTTCGAAGCACTAAATCTGTTTCAAGAAAGAATTTTGGAAGGGCCTTTATCTAGGGATATAAAAAAATACTCGAAGCAATTTCAAACACAGGAATTTCAGACTTTTGCATGTCATAAATAAAAAGAGAAAAGCGATATACTTTTTTGCGTTTTACCTTGCACCTTTGTGCACGATGTAATTTGATTTCGGAAGTTTATTTAGTACAGTCTAATGAGAACTTTACATTGCATAATCGATGTAAGTTTAACGGATCATCGAGTCAGTTTAACAAAACTCCAGGCTTTCAAAAACACACTGTAGGAAAACATTATATTTAGAAAATGTATTTTATAATTTTCAATTTCAGTACAGTATTCACTCAACGAATTGATGAATATTTTTTTTAACTGACCATGTTAATTTCATTACTTTGTGACAAAAATGAATTTTTAAAGCTTCAAGCATTCCTTTAATTGCACAAGATTTCTGCATGACGTATGAAGTGCATTTCTCCATATTTTCAGTTTAGGAAAAGCATTCGTTCATCGAATTATAAGAATGTTTATATTAACTAGTAGGTATATGTTAATTTCATTACTTCGTGGTAAATATGGATTTTAAAAGCTTCAATTGTTTACAAGTATACAAAATTTTTACATGACTCATAACTATAAAGTTCTTTCTTCCCTATTTTCATTTTAGAAAATTTCACTTTCGACATGATGGAAAATTAGTCCAAGTCTCACGTAATTTTCCAACACTTCTAAATTTGCAGAGTCGTCAGAGGATTGATGAAGTATTAGGATTTCATTAAACTTCCACTGCGAAAGCTTTTAGTTAAAATTTTATTTATGAAAATTAAACAGGCATTGAATTAACACGTAAATTAGACAAGCTATTTACC
This sequence comes from Pardosa pseudoannulata, assembly GCA_032207245.1. Taxonomy (NCBI): domain Eukaryota; kingdom Metazoa; phylum Arthropoda; class Arachnida; order Araneae; family Lycosidae; genus Pardosa; species Pardosa pseudoannulata. The sequence goes on along the minus strand of CM063506.1, from coordinate 160,146,518 downwards.
TGCAGCGTTAGCTAGAAATGCTCCCCAGCTAACAACGCTGAACAGGCTTAAATATACACATGCGGTAGGAAATTTACATGCAGTTTTCAGTCACGGTTAAAACTGACTGAAAGTTAAACGCATCGGATGAATATAATTAATTAATAATGAGGTCATGTTGTAAGGAAGAAATATATATTTTTTTTAATTTCCTAACAATATCGCTTAAAAATTTCACTTTCTTCTCATAGCCGATTCCGAACGGCTACACACATCCATGCCATCAGCGTTATTCAAACCCGCGAACTATGGTACCGAAAAGCAGCACTCTGTCATTCGGTCATCGTTCGGCCATTTTAGGAAGGGCATTCACTTATCGATTTCAATTATGTATTTCTGTTAACTATAATATGTACTCCAATTTCGTTACTTGAAACAAATTTTAAACACTTCAAATATTACAGAGAATATTAATGTCAAGAGGTGTATGAGTGTGTGTGTGTGTGTGTGTGTGTACGCGTGTGCGCGTGAGTTATTTTCATCACTTTTGGTTCCGATTCTAGCTTTCTGGTATTCCTTTCTATCAACCCAACGAATGTTCTCAAATGTTCCCCTGTGGTTTGATTTGGAGTTCTACGGTCGACAAGAGAGCTAATGAGACCGGGACCTACAGCTTAAAGCCGATTCCGAACGGCTATGAACATTCATGGCACTGAGGGATTCGAAGCCACTACCTCCGAAGGTCAGCACCCTACCCAATCGGCCGTCGTTCAGCTGTTCCCCTGTGGATTCTTTCCAGTTTTACAGCTAAAAATAGATTCTGATGCATAAGTTAAGTCATCCACTTGAATTTTAGGTGATGGCTAATTGGCTTGTACAACAACTATAAAAACAAATGTACAGTATTTGAGGACGGCAGTTTTCATTCGTAAGAGAAAACATGAATAAACTACGATAGTTTGAGATCCCATTTGTCTTTATATCGTTCTCCTTCTCGTCACGAGTTCCACGACTGCAGGGCTGAAATATTATAGGAACAAATATATAGGAACTTTCCTTCGAGATAAGGCAAAAAGCCTCATGTCATGTTTGTGTATAACATAATTAGAAAAAATTAAAACTATATACTTCTATTTCTATCTGATTTTTCATATATACGATACTATTTTAAATTTATCCACGAAAAAATATATATTTTGTTTACAAAAATCTTATGGTTGTTTATTTTTTATTTCAATATAAAACACGAAAAGTTGGTTAAAAGATTAAATAATTTTCGATCTATTGAGATTTAACTGAATAACTAAGTTTACATGCAAAACGCCAGCTCCCGGTACAATTCCGCTGCGAAATGTACCCGCACACAATGTGTTACTATTGAAACTGGTCACAAAATCTGCAAAATGTTTTTCACTTGTAATATTATATTAAATAACTGGAAGTCGAAATCAGTACACATTTTCTCTGTACTGTAGTAGTTTAAAACTTTCAAGATTTCTTAATATGGGTGTAAACCAGCCATACCTCTAGCTCGATGTTAACCTATGGAGAACATAAAATTCTCTTTAGCCGGCTTGAATTTTAAGATTTATATATATATATATATATATATATATATATATATATATATATATATATATATATATATATATATATATATATATATATATATATATATATATATCTGTTAAATATTTTTACCAATTATACCAATTTGTCTCGGAAAGAATTTAAAGTAAATATATTTTTCTCGGATTTTTTTTTTAGTTTTTTTATTTTTATTTTATTTTTTTTTTAAGGAAAAGCAATATCCTAGAGAGAATATGCTGTTATATCATGTATATATTTTTTAATAATTCTTAAATAGACGAAATTTAATTTTCCTCATTGGTTAACATTGAGAGAGAGGAATCAATACAGCAGGTGAAGGCTGACCGATGGCTGATTAGTTAGGGTGCTGGCCGGAGTTCGTGGGTTCGAATCCCACTGTGGTATGGATGTTCGTAGCCGTTCGGAATCGGCTTTAAGAGGACTATAAGACTGTAGGTCCCAGTCTTATTAGCCCGCGGGTTGCAAAATAGTAAGCCGTAGCACTCCAAGCCAAACCAAACCAAACTGCAGACGAAGACCCCCCCCCCCCCACACACACACTTAAGTTATAAAACCTAAAGACTTCAATTATGTAGCTTATGTGACTCAATTTAATACTTCAGTCCATATTCTTAGCATAATAAAAAAAAGGAGACAAATTATTATGTCTATTTGTTTATAAAGATATATCATTTTCTTTAAAAGAATTTTTTATTTTTATTGAACTTTAATTTCATTTCAGTACATAAAAATGGTTTCCACTAAGTAAGAAATAGACTTTTTTTAATTTCTGAACTGGACAATAAATAAACAAAAAATTTCGTGACTTAATTGCAGAGCTATTCCTAATAAGTTATTGAATAATTGACTTTTCAGAACAAACTAAAAAACTTTATTGTCAAAGCAATCATTATATAAGTTATTATAACCTTTACTACATAAACGAAAATTGTCATTTTTATTGATGTATCATGAATTTAATTTTTTTCTTTCTTTGAGTATTTGTTTATTATTATGTTCTATCCATCTGGCTTCATTTTCGCATTGATTTCCGATTTGAATCATTTTCTTGATAAAGGAACAGTTCAAGCATTACATTGAATAAACGCCCTTGTTCAGTAAATTGTGATTTTCAATAGATGGAAAATTAGTCGCTTGCTACACGAAACGGTTGAACGGATGGTTTCTTTTCAAACTTTATCTTGTAATATTGATTAATATTTTCAATGAAGTTTCGTGCATTGATTAATTCCAGCTTTGCATCATTGGCTGTAAAACTTAAAATTCTGTGATTGTTTTCCGCTTCAGAAAATTCTTTGGAGAAGTACTAGAAACTCGTTAATAAATATCTCTGTAACGTTCTAGTTTAAGAGGTATCATACCTTCCTGAAGGAATCGTGGTACTAAACTAAACTCCTGACCCAACAGCCCAACTTCGGGGTCAGGGCTTGCAGTGCCATTCTCCGTTTTCGAGACCAAGAGCCCTGGGCTCTGTAGCAAATGTCCCGATTAGGTGGTCAACCTTACGCGGAAACCCCAGTGTTTAGTTCCTAAATATATAGAGTCGGGGCTCCATGTACTGGAAGAGAGCTGCATGTAGGTTGATTGATGAAGAGTCGGAGGCTTTATTTTGAGAGTCACCTCAGGTAGATAAAAATCCGACACTGACTTGATGGAGAGACATCCCTTTATTTAGTATTCGATCAAATAATTTTTCATTTTATAATCTACAACTAATATAGTCCACTTCTGCCTTGATCTAATAGTGGGTAAATGAGATTCATTCAATTTTGCGTTGTTTAAAAGCATTATGGAGATTAAATTGTTGCTTTAAGTAAAAATATGATGGAGATTAATTCGTTGCTTTAAGTAAAAATAACGATATGAACTTCGCAGTAAAACAGAACAAGGATAGAGTACTTAGGCTAGCCAAAGATAAAGGTCGCTCCAACGAAAACATTTTTCCGACCAAAAAAACAACGCGTCTGCAAGGGTGTTAAAACTTCATCTCACTGTCTCTCCGTCTCTCAAAAGTTACAAGAACTTCTAGGCTGCGCTCACGCCAAAAGCGCCGAAACACAACCAGCAAGAGGGTTGCCAGTCGCCAAGAAAACCACTTGCTCTCAAGGAGACGTAGGGTTCTCGCGGCTCTGACCAATGAAACGTCGAGACAAGGAGCGCGGAAAACAAAAACCAATCGTAGCTAGGCGCATCCAAGGCGGTGAAAATTCGCCAAAAACGATGCGGAGCGGAGCTTGCCAACACACCACAACTCGGCACTTTACAAAAGAGCGGCTGTCATCTCAAACCGAAAATTATGGCTACAAAAACTGTCAGAATATGAGCCGATGAACGCAAATTATGGTCGAAAGGTTTAAGGGCTGCGGATTCAGGTGGCCAGAATTGGACTCTCGGTCAGAAACTTAATTCCAGATCGAGGGCGGCTCTGTTTGAAAAGATAGGCTGCTATAGTGAGAAAACAGCTAGAGCTGCACTTCCAAGGGGCAATATGCGAAAAAAAGCGCAAAATGTAGGTTAAAATATACATACCCCACAAGGGAAATATGCAATGAAGGGACATGAAAAATCTTCATTACACCAAATATACTCAGTCCTCAGTTTGTCTACCTACTGAAGAGATGCAAGATTGAGTCAACCTCGCCCAGCCCGGGGATCGAACATAAACCTGTATCAGGGAGCAACTGGATTGGAGTATTGGTACAATCTACTAAAAGATTTATCGAATCATCGAGTAATTTTCGAAATTTAAAGCAATGAAGCAGTGTGGAGTCTGAAGTTCCTGAGTGTAATAGATATAAATATTCGTTTTAATTATAGTTGATGTATATATTCAAAAAAAAATTTACCTACGAACCTGGAAAATCATAAAATATTGATCTGTTCTACGTAATTGTATTGGTTTTGTTTGAGACACTACTAGAAAAGAGCAGATAATTTAATATTAGTGGAATTGTTTATGGGTGTACTCTAATTTCCCTAACCTGAAATAGTAGAGCGCTACAGGAGTCTGATTTAGAATCCTTGTTGCTGACATGGTTTTTCGTAGCCGTTCGGAATCGACTTTAAGCAATAGATCTTGCTCTCATTTAGCTATCGTGTAGGAAAAAAATTATAAGAGCGCTTTAAACTTAACTGTTTTCCCTTAATCGAAAAATCATTTCAAGAAAACAAAGATTCTTTACTCTACCGTATCTACTCATGTATAACATACACTTAGGGTTTAAACTATAGAAGCACGTTATAAACGGAAGTTTCTCTGTTGCTGCAGGTAAATCCCATGATATGTAACACAAGATAGGTATTTGAGGCAAAAATAAAAATCGCAATAGAAGCATTTCTACGTATCTATAACACTTCTATTAAACGTCTTTTATTTCTTTCATATAACACTGTTGGTAATTCTGTTTATTAATTTAGCATTTCTCGTCCAATTCTTGGCTATGTGACCGACAGCCTGTGAATTGCCAAGTTTATGGAATAAGGATTAAGAAATTAAGCTTTCATTAAGAGATATTTATTGAGATTAGGCTTTTTTAATTCTTAATATTAAAATTTTTAAAGAAAACTGAAATATTGCCTTGAAACATCGTTACAAATTGGTTCAATTTTTCTCTGTATCAATTCAATTGGTTTATAATCTGGTTTGGTTTGGAGCACTACGGTCTACTTTTTGAAACACGAGGGCTAATGAGACCGGAACCTACTGTTTAAAACCTATTCCGAACGGCTACGAAGATCCATGCCACTGTGAGATTCGAAAGCACGAACTCCGGTTCCGAAAGCCAGCACCCTAACCATTCGGCCATCATTCGGCGGTTTATAATCTGGAAAGACACACATCAAAAAACCGTTTCGAAGTACCGATGTTATAAAGTAATTTATCTTTTGGTTTTTTGGTTCGGTTTTAGAGTGCTACGGTCTACTTTTTGCAACACGAGGGCTAATGAGACCGAGACCTACTGCTTAAAGCCGATTCCGAACTGCTACTAACATCCATGCCATAGTGGGAATCGAACCCACGAACTCCGGTTCCGAAGGCCAACACCCTAACCATTCGGCCATTCGACAAAGTAATTTATCTTATGGACCGCCAAGAAAAAAATATATTTATTTCTTAGCAATAAAGTCGTATGTAAAGGTACGTGAGAATGTAAAGGTATGATATTTATTGAAGATACAAGAAAATATATTTTAAAAAATCCTCTTTTGCTCTACAGTGGACAAAATTTGTATGCCAAATATTGTAAAATGTTCATTTTGGAAGAATTGTAACAAGTTAGTTACTTGCAGGTTAAATTTTGGTAGAGTGCTATTTACAAAATAAAGCATTTTTCAGTTTGTTTTTTTAATAGAGAGCAGGATGTACGTTACATACATGTAAATACACTTCTTCAAACAACCCATTAAATCCGAACTTCCTTAAACTTAGCAGAAAAAAATGAGAGCCAGATATCCTCCGTTTCTTTATCTTTATAATTTTATCTGTTTCACAGTTGTGTGCAAATTCAGTGCCAAATAAAACTCGAAGATTTTTTTTATTGGTCTTATCTCCAATGGAAATGCTCTCCAGGATTCAGTTTTTTTATTCCATTTCATGAATACAAAGAAATGTTATATTCAACATACCCCATCTCCTCCCCACTCCCCCGCATTTCACGCAATATCACTGAAACATATACTTGCAGTTTAGGAACAAAGAACTACGTAATAGATTAAATTTCAAATTTCATTTTTAAATATGAACTGTATCTTACAGGCTTCTGTAAATATAACAGTAATAATGATTTGTATACCTTGTTCGTATGAAATAAGAGTAAGGATTTACATAAAAAACATGATTAATATGCAATAATAAAATATTAATAAAAAAGAGCAATTTAAAACAGTAGTGTTTTGGAATTTTAAATGGAACAATATATTTTGCTTCAAATCTTAACTTTACTTTATAGACACAAAATGCTCTAAAACAGATTAAATTTTAATTAACATGGAGAGGTTTTCTTCTAAGTAAAGAATTTCTGCTATTAGCTTGTTCTCAAAACCTAGTCTAAATGCCTTTTTTTCAGAAAGAAAGGAATGTAAATGAATAAAAGAAAGATCCCATGAAAATTCCATTCGAACTAAATAAGAAAATACCTTCGAATTTTCCTAACTTTAAAAGAACTTCAAAATTCAATGCTGATTTTGAAGACCTTAAACAAAACTTAAAATTAATGTACTTAGTGGTGCAAAATATGTACTTTTAGAAATTAAAAGAATCATTTATATTCTGCATTGGAATAATGAATATGATAACTATTGTTATTTGTTTTTATTTTAACCAAAATATGTGAAGTGAAACTTCTTACCCCCTACCTTCCTTGTCCCAAACTGTCATAATTTCCAGAAACCCCACCAAACGTGATATCGTTTATGGAAGCCCCCTATCTAAATTATCTATATATTTTTTTAAGTTTTTTATATATATTTACACCATTTTTAAACCATAGACTTGTTTTATAGCTCTAACTCGTTAATTAGAAGTTATCATTTCTTTTTTCATAAATGAAGTTAAAGAAACGATAATTATTTAAACATATACATAAGCACACGAAAACATATTTCGTCTTTCACAAGAAATAATACTTTGAGTATATATCTACATACCCACTAAACACTATTAGGCCGTGTTCTCCAAACTACACACATCAAAATGTAATTTCATTTCCACTCAAGACCGTAGCAATGAATTACTTTCGGAGGTTTGGTTTGGAGCATATTTAATTTACCAGACGAATTTAAACTAAAGCAATTTTATGAATAACTAGGAAAATAACCTTGTTTGACAGCAAGAGAAAAAAATAGTGTCTCTTTAACCCATTAACGCAGGGATATTTCTGATGACACTATATTAGTAAATACCTGACATAGAAACTATTATAGACACCTGGAAGTAAAACAAAATATGAAATTTAAACACCTTTAAATAGGACATCAAGTCATCATTAGTGAGGAGGTGTCATTTTAAAACATAATAAGACGTCTTTAAAAAAAATGAAAACTTCGTGGTAAGAGATTTATTTGCTATCATATATGAGAAAAGTACTGAAAAGAGATGATTTATTACAGATATGGCTATTCGCCACGATTTTGACAGGTATACTTTCAGAATACCGGTCATAATAGCTCCTATTCTAAGCTTGAAAATCATAAAATGCCGATCGAAATGACAAAATTATAGATAAGATCCTATTTGAAAACGTGGGAGGTTATTCATAAGATTAATATCTATTTTTATTAAAAAAGAAGAATCATTTCAAGAAAACAAACTCTACAAACCATTTTTTGACTGTCCTCAAATGAGGACGGTGGGCGTTAATAGGTTAATCAGTAATTTATAAACTACCGTTTTATAATAGGAAATTGTTTCTTCTAGCTTTCAAGGTCACCTTGTTCAAACTTTCATTCGTGATTATAGTCATGCCTATATGGACCGAAAGCAATAGTAAATTTGTCAATCTTCTGTGACCAGTTCTAATGTAAATAAATGTTTGTACACTTTTTATGGTCATAAATTAAAAATATTTCAGGAAGAGTCCAGAACCCTCGTTCCCTATAAATACGTCTTTCCATTTCAGAACATTTAACTTACTAATAGGATACAACCCCAAATCTGAGTAGATGGCAGAAGGATTTCTTTAGGTGTGGTTTGGAGCACTGCGGTCAACTTTTTGGCTACATGAAAACACATGAGACTGGGACCTACTGTTTAAAGTCGAATCCGAAAGGGCTATTGATATCCACGCAGTAGCGGGATTCAAATTCACGATGTATGGTATCGAACAAAAGCGCCCTGCTTATTCGGACATCGATCGCAGAAGGTTATTTTATAACTATTGCTGCCAAATTTAAAATATTAGTTCAAGGCCGGCTCTAGCCTTTTTGCTACCGTAGGAAAATCTCAAAAATGCCACATCCAAGCTTAAAAAAGTTTTAATTTCAAAAATTATTAAAAAGCTTGTTAGACAAAAAATAAATAAATAAATAAAATGTAATTTCATTTCCACACAAGACCGTAGCAATGAATTACTTTCGGAGGCTTGGTTTGGAGTGCTACGGTCTACTTTTTGCACCACGAGGGCTAATGAAACTGGGACCTACTGTTTAAAGCCGATTCCGAATGGCTACGAATATCCATGCCGCAATGGGATTCGAGCCCACGAACTCCGGTAACGAATGCCAGCACTAACCATTCGGTCATCGTTCTGCTTACTTTCGAAGGGAAATGGGCTCAAACTGGACTGAGCCCTTCTACTAATATTTCACTATTTTTAACTGTAAAATGCATAATTTAGGAAAATATTATATACAATCAATACATTTGGTTTGGCAGTTTTGAATCCGTCAATTTTTCTACTTTGTGTCTGAGTACAAACAAACGTTTTCACTTGAGTGTCATGTCCTGTCGGCATTGTAGAGTATAAAAGTTGAAATTAATGTACTTCATAGTGCAAAATCTATACTTTTAGAAATTAAAAGAATAATACATATTTTGCACTGGAATAATGAATATGATAACTATTGTTATTTGTTTTTAAGTTTACTTCCAGCGAATGTTTACGATTGCTGCTAAGTTTTGTTTAAGACCTTAAACAAAACTTAACAGCAATCTTGTCCTAAAAAAGAGAGAGACTATTATACGTAAGAGAGATAGGCATAAAACTTTTCAATAAAGCACATCTTTTGAAATAATTATTAAACTTTTAAGGGGTTCCAATACTATCAAACATGAGATCGAATAACAATTTTTAGCGGGTTTTGTCTCGTTATATCTCTCGAAACTTGATTTTAATGCACATATAATTATTTTATTAAATATAAAAATCTCTCAGCTTCTGATAAATGTTATTGAATGCATAGCATTAATTATGACATCAGCGAAATATAAGAAAAGTTAGTTACTACTATTTAAAATATGTATTTGTGCTCCCGATTGTAACTTTGTTTTGAATAGTAAATAATAAGTATCATGTGTGAATTATTAAGTATCATTGTCAGTTTGATCCTAAAAACCTGTTATTTTAATAGTCTTAGTATTTTATAAAACACAGATATGACCATGAGAAAAATAGCAGATATTAAAGTATTAGAGCATTTATAAATATTCTTTGGTATCAAATTGTTCAAATTTAGTTTAAATTGAAAATATTAAATTTTACATATCGAAAAATATTCATGAAAAATTATGCAATAGTTTAAGAGTAACCATGCACTCAAGGATGAAAATTCACGTGTTGTTTAAAAAGATTTTTTTTTTTTGCCGATATTTCTTATGAATCGGATGATAAATTATAGCCATTAATCCCTTGACTTACAAGTAAGACGGAATCTGATGCGTCCGAAAAATCTATTTAGTTCTGGCTCATCTGAACAATTTTGGAAAATTTGAGAAAGAGAACGTTTTACTTTGATATTTGCATTTCTGTGTAACATTTAATGAGGTTTATATATGATGCTAATGTACAATAATTAAGTAACAGTATAAAATTATGATTTAATATAATGCCGCACGACGTCTGTCGGAGACAGTTATCGACGTTTCGGAGACGTCAAAATCTACTTTGGCACATGAGAAGACTGACGTCTACCAGACGTCATTGTATGTCAAAGGGTTAAGTTACAAACTCATTAAGTTATAAGAATTTTTTTTAATTGTACAAATATAATCATACATTCATATACGGGTATTTTTTACTGAATAATGTATAGTTCAAACATTTTAACCTTTTGGCTGTCCCATTTTGTTATGATGTACACTAGATATAAAGTCTAATTAAAATAAATTATTAATTCTAATACGTTACACCAGGAGTGGGCAAATACTTTTAAGTTCGAGCCAAAGTGAAATTTTCAAAAAGTCCCTCGGGTCAGAGGACTATACCGCGTACTCTGTGCACACGCGAATGTTTGGGATGGAGTTTTTTCCCTGCCCAAGAAATTTTTTTGGCAAAAACACTATAAGTATCATTTTAAAGCATTTGGACAAAGAAATTTGACAGTTAACAAAACATAATAGTAATGATAATTGTCTTACTTAGGTGTATATGCGAACCATTTGTGCCCAGTAAAATATGTCACGTATTTTTTAAAGAAATAGGATCCATTATATTAAATTAATGATCATTAAATAAATCAGTTAATAAAAGATTTTATTTTGATATTTATTTATATATTAACGATACAAATTATTTTATTTTGATCATAGTTATTACCTTTTCATATTTATATTACATTTTGTAAATATAATAGTAAATAAAATTATAAAAAGAAAATACAAACATCAAACGTTAAAATAGAATAGTTTTAGTGAATGCGAAACGTGAAATCTGGAATGTTCATTTGATATTATTTCATCAAAATTTGGATCCAAATCACTTGTAGCAATCTTTAATACAGAGTGTAGATTTTCGTCAGTAATTTGTGATCGATATTTATTTTTCGTGTAAATCCTTAACGAAAAAGTTCTTTCACAAATATATGCTGTACACTACGCATACAAATACTGTTGATTTCAACAAAATCGCATATAAGAGATTAAAAAAAAAATGCATTCAGGAATTTTTAACGGACCGGATAAAGTAAGCAAAAGGCCCGGCTTTTGCCCACCTCTGAGCTACACCAAGTTATTTTCTGCTTAAAATATAGTTCATTGTGTATCACGTGTCATACACAAGGGTATAAAGCATTAGGACTGTGTATCTTATGTGATGTACAGGACTGGAAAAGGGTTAAAAGTGTCGAAACTCTTTATAATTATTACCTGGAAATTGCAACCAATTTCGCATGAATCTATTGTTAATAACATTAAATTTTAAAGAGCCTTATTCTGAAACAAAACAAATTAATTTTGGAAACAAACAGCCCCTTAAAATAAATCACACAAAATCGCGATAGATCCCTACGGAATCCGCAGACACTCAGCGTGAGCCCTAAACGGCATACTGAACAAGTGAAACCTCACCTCGCAGGAAAGACCTTGCCGTAGCAGCATCGATGATGGATTTCTCTTCATTGTTGGGATCCTCTCGCTGTAATGGTGAAACTGCAAGTGGGTCGCGTATCGATTAGATGACCCCCGTACGTGATTCATCAGACCCTGAACACAAAAATGGGTAGAGCGGGGGGAGGAGGGGTTAAAAAATTCGGTCTCGGTACTGAACGTGTTGCCAGCTCGTGTGCATAGGCATCGAAGCGCACGTAACGGCGTGTTGGAGACTCGTGTAAGAGAGGGGATAAAGCAATTGATCCCACCCACGTGATGCTCGATTATTTAAAGGGGTCGGATACCTTCAGGGGACAAGGGACTGTCGAAATGGCAGATTTTTGACTCCAAATTATGAAAGGACAGTCTGTTCTTAAGAAATCAAGTCAGATATACGATTGAGTATCAAAAAACGTTTTTTCGAATAACATTTTATTCCATCTGTTTTTGTTTTTCGTACACACAATATATTTGATTTGGTTTTTCGAGTGCTACGGTGTACTGTTTTGCACACGAGGACTAATGACACCGGGACCTGCTACTTAAAGCCGATTCCGAACGGCTACGAACAACCATGCCATAGTGGGATTCGAACCCACGAACTCCGGTACCGACGATCACCGCCCTAACCAATCGGCCAGCGTTAGGCCATAATATATTTGAAACCCCATTGTGTCTTTTCTTACATTCTAATTTTTCATCAGATTTAAATTTACCTGGCAAGTACTGAAGTATATTTAATTTGCTCTCAGTATTCTCCAAAATTTAAAACAATTTTTTGAATAACCAGTAAAATAAAAATATATTGATAAAAGAATTAGGACATATCCTTTTATTTTTCTTTTAAAAAAGCTGTTTGGTCGGTCTTTTATTTTAAAATTTTAAATATAATATTTTCCATTCCAGTTGGAAGATTTTTGTACTAAATTAGAAATTTCGAAAGGTTTTAGATGCATTACTTTTATGTAATTCTTTTTCGAAATTTTGGAGATTATCTATTAATGTCATTAAATTGGGTAAGCTTTAGAAAATCGCAAAGTATTTTCTCGAGTTAGAGTATTTAATATCTTTAAAATGTAAAAACAGTTGCTAAAGCATTGTATAATTTTAAATAATTGCCCTATATAAATGGTGTTTAACGTAAGTGAAAATGAATACCCAGTTTTTTTAACATAGACAAAATTTAAAAAAAGCAATTGATTAGTATGCTGGGAATTATAAACATTTTTAAGGAATATTGTTCGACTATTCAATTTTTATCAGATAGTCTCGTATTTTAATCGAAAATTCTTTACTCATTTTTTGGCATATGTTTCATGTAAAAGCATTATAGATTCTCATTATAAAAACATCGTTAAAAGTTAAAGCTTTAATATAAAACAGAGATTTAATCTAAATAAATCTAGATCTCATCCATCTAAATTTACTTTCGTAAATTAATCTTAATTCAGAAAGTTTTATGATTTACCAGGGCTAGGAAAAACGTCCCTTTTATCTAAATGAAATTTCTTAAATCAATTTCAATTCAAAAAACTTTTTAATATACCAAGGCTAGGAAAAATAACCCTTTAATCTAAATTAATTTATTTTCTTAAATCAATTTCAATTCAAATAACTTAACAATATACCAGAGCTAGGGAAAATGACCCTTTAATCTAAATGAATTTATTTTCTTAAATCAATTTCTATTCAAAAAATTTCTTAATACACCAGGGCTAGGGAAAATGACCCTTTAATCTAAATGAATTTATTTTCTTAAATCAGTTTCAATTCAGGAATTTTTTTAATATACCAGGGCTAGGAAAAATGACACCTTAATCTAAATGAATTTATTTTCTTAAATCAATCTCAATTAAGAAAGCTTTTTAATATATCAGGGCTAGGAAAAATGTCCCTTTAAATGAATTTATTTTGATAAATCAATTCAATACAGAAAGCTTATTAATATATCAGGGCTAGGAAAAATGACACTTTAAGTGAATTTATTTTCCTAAATCAATCTCAATTCAAAAAGCTTTTAAATATATCATTACTATTTAAAATGACTTTATAAATGGTTAAATAATATAATTATTTGTTTTGTTATGTCTATAATAAAAATAAGTCCTAACTCGTTTAGCTTTTTTTTTTTTTTTTTATTGTTTAATTCAACTAATTTCATAAAATTTTACACTCCACAAAAAGGATAATTTGCTTACATTTACTTTATACATTTACTTTTTATACATTTTTATGGGTATTGAAACATTTTATGGTTCTAAAAGCAACAGAAAAATTTGTAAGCTTACTTTGATCACTAAGTATTAAAGTACTGTTTAGGGCAATTACATATTTGATTAGCAATATTTATTTTTAAAAATTTAAGTAATAAAAAATTTGCCCCACAATAAATAGAAAAATATATATTATACATAAGTAATATTTTACTGAGAAATTTGTTTACCTTAAAAAAATTTATTGTTTCATAAGTTAGAGATCTCCATGTTCTGCTTTATCGAAAACATTTCAGTTCTTAAGTATTATATTCATAAATAATAAATTTATGGACAATTTGAAAATTTAAGTATGCTATAAAAGTTAATATTTTTTAAAACATCAATCACTCACCATATTAATTTAGATGACAGTAAATATTTTTAAATAATTTCCGCAATACTGATGTGTATCTATAGAAAACTATGCGCGCTGTCTCTTTATAATAATACTTGATCGGTACTAATACTGTTCCGCCCGCGGTCATACACAGAATGAAGTTGGAAAGAATATATTTGGAAACAAAACTCTTTTTCTCTTTCGTTCTGAGAGCGACTTCGGTTGACCAATGGGAAGGGAGTGACGTCATCTCTCACCTGTCGGCAGCGATAGTTCGCCCGTCCATGCGGGTAACTGTTTACGACTGACTTTTTCCCCTCGATAGAGATTGATTACGCTTCGCCACATGGTTACGCTTTAGTTAGCCAAAACAGATGTACGAAATCAATTCTGAGAATTTTATTTCATTTTTTCTTAATGAGAAGATTTATACGTTTCAGCTATTGTTAAGCATTTAACAGAAAAAGAAATTCATGGCGGATATTTTAAGAGGGTAAGGCTAGACTGTGCCTGCTCTATTCGATTCCTTTCATTCACTGTTAACCTATGGAGGGAAAATAAAATTCAATTTGGCTGGCTCGCTTTCAAACAATTATTTAACCCTTTGACTGTTCCCATTTGAGAGAATAATTATCCCTTATATAATAATAGAGCAATTTGTCTCAACGTCATGAACTACTATAATGCCCATCCCATTCATTTTCATGTTTACAACAGCTAATAGGCAAATAATAAACTGCCCTTCCGTTTGAAACTAAAGCCAGAATTGTCATAATTTGAGATTTGCGCTACTGCGCGAAATCGCCTTAAAGCCTAAGTTATCTGTCCGTCTGTCCTCGAATTTATGAAGCGGTTTGACCTGGAATGAATAGAGTCATCTATATTTGATTCTTCATGAGTTAGGGTTAGCAAAATTCAAAGGAAGTTCGAAAACGTTTGAAATACACCCCTTCCCACTTTTCTAGCATTTAATGCCATTATTTTAAGCCCTATTTTCTCCGGTTAAGAGCAGGAGATTCAATTTATCAATTTGTCACATAATAAATAGGTAAAAATAACATTTTTTTCTAACATTATGCCGTCATTCCTTTAACCACTTCATTTAATCATTTGTTTTAAATTATTTAAAGTTACTTTAAATTATTTGTCTGCATCATTTGCATACGTTTTATAGCTTAACAGATATAACGTACATAATTTTCTTTGATATTTGGCTTAAATAATAGATAAGGTTATATGTGATAATTTTAAATTTAACCATCAATTATTTTTATTGCAATGAAAATTTTATCACAGGTATTAACAACAAATTCTATCTACCTCCAGGGTGTAGTAGAAATGATAGTTTCATTCCTTTTCTTTCCTTAATTATTGTGGAAAAAATAGGAAGAACTTGATGATAATTTCGATGTAGCTAAGAAAACTTTGAATTATCTTTCTAAATGAATTCAACGTGATTCTAAACTGCATTCACAGTATCGGGAGACTCTAGAGGAGTATGAAGATAAACAAATTATTGAGCGTGTACCAGATAATTCTCAGTCAAAATACAAACCATTTTTTATCTGCCTCATGGGGTACTTTACAATTCTGAAAAATTAAAAATTTTACTGATCCCGTCATATGACGGGCTATATGCTAGTCCCCTATATAATAATAGCTTAAGTTATCTGTCCATCTGTCCTCGATTTTATGAAGCGGTTGGACCTGGAATGGAAAAAGGCATCCATATTGGATTCTTGACCAGTTAGGGTTAGCAAAATTCAAAGCAAATCTTTAAAACGTTCAAAATCCACCCCTTCCACCCTTTTCCGTTATATTTTAACGCCATTATTTAAAGCCTTATTTTCCCCGGTTAAAAGCGGGCGATTAAATTCATCAATTTATCACATTATAAGTAGATGAAAATAACATTTTTTTTTCTAGCATTATAAAGTCATTCCTTTAACCATGTCATTTAATCATTTATTTTAAATTACTTAAATATCGTCTGCATTATTTTCATACGTTTTATCACTGAACTTAGATAGTAGGTAAATAATTTTCTTTTATATTTGTCTTTTAAATAATAGATTAGGTGCATATGTGATAGTTTTAAATTCAATCATCGATTTTTTTTTGTTGCAATGATAATTTTATCACCGGTATTAACAACAAATTATTTTCATAAAAGTCTAGGAGTCTATTTTCACGGACTCGTAAATATCTATCGTTTAAAAGTAATATATTTTTGAAAATTAAGAAGTTTGTTTGTCTTTTATACATAACCACGTGATTTGCAATCGATTCGCTAACTTTTGGACATCATCCATATATACCGCCAAATAATCACTGTCAATACTAAAACCTCTGCTGTCCATCCTACAACGTAATATGACGAAATAAATTAAAGTTGTCAACTAACAGCCGGTCAGTAAAGAACTATATTTTAAATGGGAAAATCATTTAGTGTAGCATCTTAAATTTAGTTATATTTTTTAATTAGGCTTATAATGAGGACTTTAAATGCGCCAGACGCGGGCTTACCAGCATGCGGCAGACATCCTTTTCAAAAAGGGATTCTATTCGAGCATCTTAAAATCCATGAAGTCGACAATAAAGCGCAAAAATCCGTTTCCATAACATAAAAGACCTTGCCTACGAAAGCTCACATTAATCTGTTATCTTATCTGTCTCTCGATCCGAGAGCAGATAAAAGGTGGAGACCCCTTTTCTACAATGCATTTTTTTAATGCAGGGCTTGGCACACAGAAACAATAATTGCCAGGGTCTTATTATCAGCAGGTACTTCAAATAAGCATTACCCTATTTAAATATTCCTTTCTATAAAGATTATACATCAAAAAATTAAATAAGTCCGTGATATCAAGACGAAATACTCTTTTACTTCCTTTTAAGAGATAAACAAGTATTGTAATAGCGAAAAAGTCCAATATTCCTATTTCAACGGAAATACTCATTTTGACAATGCCGGAATCAATTTTAACAAATTTCAGTATTACGACCGAACATACATAAAATATTCATTTTAGCTAACAGTCAGAACATTGGTCGAACGCTGGCCGATTGGTTAGGGCGCTGATCGTCGGTACTGGAGTTCGTGGGTTCGAATCCCACTATGGCTTGGATGTTCGTAGCCGTTCGGAATCGGCTTTAAGCAGTAGGTCCCGGTCTCATTAGCCCTCGTGTGCAAAACAGTAGACCGTAGCGCTCCAAACCAAACCAAACTCAGAACATTGAGATATCTGTATGCCCGTATGTACATTCATTCAAACCAATCGAAAGAACATTTTGACTAGCTCCGTCGTGATGTCTGTACACCCATATGTAGATAATCATTTTAACCAACCCAGAAGGGAGCTCTCCTTCTCCCCCCCTCACTTCGAAAACTAAATCCTGCCTTCTGTTCAGGTTGATGAACATACAGGGATGTCTCGCTTGGTAAAGTTTCACTGAATGCTGGTCCCTTTACAGTACAGTTAATAATGTGTTTCATCAATTTCAACTAGTACTTGAATGTTTCACCATTATGTTGCTTAGAAAGAATTTTTTTATGACAATTTGTGTATGTCCAGGGGCTTATGCAAGGGTGGGTTTAGGGGTTTTAAACACCCCTCTTGAGCTTAGACAAAATAGCAAAAATAGAAATTGTAATAGAAATTATGTGGGCTATTATTTTTTAGAATAATGAACCCCCCCCCCTTGAAAAAATTCTGCGTACGCCACTGTGTATGTCTGATTATTTTGTGATTTTGATCTTCATATGAAAACAATCTCGGCAGACGTTGAGCAACAACCTTGGACACGGCTTAAGCTTTGACCCATTATATGCTGCTAATGTCAAGGAGTATATTCAAACGAAATCTAAACCTCTTGATGACGTATCTTTCATCATATAAAAAATTGGAAATAAAGGAAGAAAAATTAGGAAAAAAAATGTGAAAACAGAAAAAAATCATCTTGAATAGTCCTGTAGAACTATTCAATGTCTATAGAAGAACATATGAATTGATTGAAAAAAACTGATACAGTCGATAAAAAACACTGAAATAGTACAAGAATTTAAATATATATATATTCTAAGTTATTGCATCATGCAGAAAGGAAAAAATGAAAAAAATGGCTGATTTCCTAGGTAAAAAATAAGGATTTTTATTTGGTTTGGATAGTTACGGTTTACTGTTTTGCTACCTGAGAACTAATGCAACAGTAAACTACTGTTTAAATCTGATTCTGCATGGCTACGAACAATTATGCCAGCAGTTTAGCAAAGCTAGACAATCTGAGATTAGTCACAACAACAATATAATTAATACCAAAATCAAAATGAATAACCGAGATACAAAACAAATGCAAAAATATTAATAACCGAAAAATAAATATAATTTGTTTCAAAGTGCATATGGTAATACAATTAACGAATATGCAGATATTTTAGCAAAAAACACAACTAAATCAATAAACTATAAACTTATACAGTTCCCGAGATCAATACTTAAAAACTACATGAAAGAAATCATAATTAAATATTGGCAAGAATATTGAGATAAAGGTGGAAAAGGAAGAGCTACCTATACTATAATATCAAAAGTTGAACAAAAGTTACAGTTCGAAAACCATATTTTAAACTATTTCATAACTGGTCATAGAAGTTTCCCAACCTACTTGCATAAAATTATAAAACTAGATTCACCAAATTGTAAAAGTGTAATGGTAAGTAACCCACAGCATTACATGCAATACAAACGTGATCTTGTTCCTATGTTTATTAAAAATTCAAAAATAAGACACAAATTGAATACTTTAAGGGAATAGGTAATCGCAATCATATTAAAAAGTTAAAGGAAATCTATAATATATTAAATACAAACTGTTCGTTTAAGCAATAGAATTTTTGAAGCAAACGAAAATAAAAAAAAAAGCATTTATGATTTGAGTCAAATAATCAGTGTATAATTTTGAAATTAATAATGTTGAAAGCGCTTTCCCCTCCCGCTTAAGCATCCATAAACCCTTGAGTTAGAGTAGGTGGGGGTCACCTAAGTCATATAAGGTATGAAGTTTTCTGAAAGAGAAATAAAAGGATATTCCACAATTCCTTTTATCAATATTTCATTTTATTTTCCTAGTTTTTATGTTCGTAAATTAATAATTAGTAGTTATTTATTATTACTTCCGTTTAAATTTGTCTGGTAAATACTGGAGCGACAATTAAATATGTTCCAATATTTACCAATCATATTTAAGCTCGGTAAAAACTTCGGGACTACTGAAGAATTGGGTTCCCCTTGGCAAATTTGGTGAAAATATTGGCAATATTTACTAAAACACAAAGGTAATCCATCCACAAACATTGTATTTCATGCTTTTTCTAGCTACTAAAATTAATGCACAGTGAGCCATCAAATTAAATACTCTTACTTAATTAAAAGAAAATGACTTGAAAACCAGACATTAATATTTATGGGCAATTAATCCCTTAACAGTTTAAAAACGCAACAGCTCCAAATTATTAAAAATCAGCCATGGTGATTGGTTTGTTTTGGAGCCTACGGTCTACTGTTTTGCACACGAGAGCTAATGAGACCGGGACCTACTGTTTAAAACCGATTCCGAACGGCTACAAACATCCATTCCATAGTGAGATTCGAACCCACGAACTCCGGTACCAACAATCAGCACCCTAACCAATCGGCCATCGTTCGGAATCAGCCATGGTGAACCATTAATGGTTTGTTTTATCTAAATTTTTTAAGCATTGCGCACTTTTAATATATAAGAAAAGAGAGACACAAGGAGAGTTGGATGCAAATAACATATAAATTATAATATAGATACAGATTCTTTGTACACGGTGAGATCAGGAGAAAATGTTAGGCGACCATACTCAAACCATTATCGCCAAGTTGGCGGGAGAACCCAATTCTTCAATCAACCAAAACGTTGGTTTGGTTTGGCTTAATTTGATTTGGAGTGCTACGGTCTACTTTTTGCAACAAGAGGGCTAATGAGACCGGGACCTAAAGCAGATTCCGAACGGCTACGAACATCCATGCCTCAGTGGGATTCGAACCCACGAACTTCGGTACGGAAGGCCACCACCCTAACCAATCAGCAATCGTTCGGCTTAACCCAAAACGTGGAGCGTAAATTAAAAGACACATTCTGGTTACAAACACTTTTTGTAAGATACAGTGAAATTATGTACAGCATTGGTGATCTCTTTTATAACGTAATTATGTATGCATGTAAAAAGATGGATGGACTTGTGTTTGTAATTACCTTGTAGGTATGTACTGAAAATGTTTTTATGAGATTGAAATATGACTGCACTTTCGATAAGAATTTGGACCATCCACGAAAGAAACGCTGAAAAAATCATTGAACAATACAAACAACTTTAAGCATTTTTAAAAAGATGCTAGTCAACATATCATCTGATGTTTTAATAGCAACTAAAATTCTACAAACAATCTGACGCTTTTGTCGATAATCACAAATTTAAATAAATATTCGCAATCAGTGAATATTCACGAACTCAAAAGTCAATGTAATATATATATATATATATATATATATATATTTACTTTAAATAATTAAATCATTCTTGTCCGATATTTTAGCTAATCAATAATGAAAGAAAAAGCTCCATCCAAAACGCCACATTGTTGCTTTTGTAACAATAGGACAAAAGCTTTCTTTAACAAAAACCTTCATTTTCCAAAATGCTGTCGGTAACCACCTTTGTATGTTTCCTGATTCTTATTCATAGTGACAACACAATCAGTAAGGCTGTTATTAGTTTTTTTAACATATTA
>CM063506.1:160087997-160117997 GCA_032207245.1 Pardosa pseudoannulata | reverse complement strand
TTCCATTCAGGTAAAAGTGGACCTCGTCTCCCCATAAGATTTTCCACTTCCATTCTGGCAAGAAAGGTGAGAGCAAAAGTCAATCGCTTATCATGGTTGGGGTACTGTAACTCCTGTACACGGCTGATCTTGTACGGATAGAAGTTGATAATCTTTCGTAAGATTTTCCATACCGTGATGTAAGGCATATCCACATTCCGAGCTACTCCACAAGCGCTAGAGGTGGAAGCAATATTGTCTGGTCCTCTGACGACAATCGCCGTGGCAACTGCTTCGATTACATCCTGTGGTACAGATTTTCGTCCTCTGCCTGATTGAACCTTCAGAGAACCTGTTTTCTCAAACGTCCCAACCATTTCTTTTAGCCCATTAACTGACACAGGACCGTTACTTTTACTCATTTTTTTTTGTGCGTTCTAAAAGCACGAAGAGCGGCTGACGCGTTGCACTGGTTAAGGTAAAAGAATTTGACAAGTAACGCATGCTCGACTAAAGAAGGAGACATTGCACATAAACTTTCAATCCAATTGATTCGAATTGTAACACATTGTCTTTTAAAACCCAAGCATCTGGCACTGTGCCAATGGATGTAACGTGAAATTTGAATAAAGAACTTCTTCTTCTGCTCACAGTACGTGATATTGCAGATCATGAGACTTTATCGGTGTTTATGTAGATTTTACCCTTTTTTAAAAGTGTTGCCATATTGTACTTGAACTAAATCAGAAAATGTGCATAATAAAAGGTAATTTTATTCCGTATTAATTTGCATTTGTTAACACACTATTTGCTATAACACAGCACTAAATATTCCCCTAGCGGTGACTTTTGGAACTAATTTGTTTTTTCGGGGAATCCTTCGTCCCCTGTCTTGTTTAATCTTCCTACAAAATGTGGCGTCATTCTCGCAAATAGATCATGCTACAGAACACCGTGAGCACTCTCAGTTTAATTATGGCCATCCGGTACATCTACATATGTTCAAGGAACTCGTACTACGTACATCTACATACATCATACTCATCATTTACTACTTACTACAGACGTACAAGAAAACTTTAAGTTTTCCTGTTATATGGACCGAACGATGGTGAAATGGATAGAGCGCTGCTTCTCGGAAGTAGAATTCATAAGTTCGAATCCTATTGCTGGTATAGATGTTCGTAGCCGTTCGTAATCAGTTTTATGCATTAGATCCCGGTCTGATTAGACGTTGTTTAACAAAAGAGTAGATCGTGGAGCTACAAACAAAACCATTCTATTCTCTGGGTCTATCCCCGACAGACTTCTTCCTGATTCACAAACTTAAAACTTCCGAAAAAGGACGTTTGCAAACCATAAGGGAGATTCAGAAGAGTATGACAAGTGACTCGAGCACCATCCCAGAAGGTGCATTCCAGAAGGATTTCCAAAACTGAAAGAAGCTTTGGGAACAGTGTGTTGCCAGCCCTGTAACAAAAGCAGTGCGGCACGGCAGCTGATGCCGCAGATAAATTTGGGTTCTCTCAGACAAACTTCAAAATCGACTTTATAAAAGAGAGTGAGAGAAGGAGGCATAAGGAAAAGAGGGAGAGGACAAGAAGAAGAATGGGAGTGGGAAGGTGAAGAGTGGGAGGGATAAAGGGAGAGAGAAGGGGAGATGGGAAAATGGGAATAAGATTGGAAGAAGGAGAACATAGGTTTGGTTTGGTTTGGTTTGGAGCGCTACTGTCTACTTTTTGCAACACGAGGGCTAATGAAACCGGGACCTACAGCTTAAAGCCGAAGATGGTTTAAAGGAGAACATAGGAAGAATGGAGAAAGAAGAAAAGCAGAAGGGAGAAGGAGAGGGGGCAAGAAAAAGAAAAGGAAGGGGAAAATAGGGAGGAGAAAGGAGAAGACAGCGAGATGGGAGATGATAGAGACAGGAAGCGGGTAAAGGGAAATGAAAAAGAGAGGGAGAGGAGAGGAAGAAGGGAGGACACAGGACAGGCACTGGTAAAATAATGCTTAACTTTAACGTGGTATAAAGGGGAATTTAGACTGGTTTTAACAGTTATTTAACCCTTTCGTGGGGCTTGGGAAGATTCCTTCCCACCTACACGATCTTACAAAATACACCTGTGGGAAACACAAAACCCATTCTAATATATCGGTCTTGTTATTGAAACGACGGGAAGACTGATTCCTGCTTCGGTTTTTCTCTGTCATCAATTGTTTGATCGATTGAATACAATTAGCAGCTCTGTTTTGAAAGTTTTAAAACGTGGAATGAGAAATAAATGGCCCACGAAACGGTTAAAGCTAATCTGCTGTTAACTACCACGAAAATATACGTTATTTAATCAATAACTAGCTACAACAAACCATAATGTAAGGAAAACAAACAGATAGAAGCTTTACAAAGAATCACAAGCTGCGCTTCTGGGCTCTTCTATTCACACACATCCACACAGACTGTGCCACACCCCATACGATTCGCAAATTTTAATTTTATCTGGCAGAAATTTCCTCCAGCAAGTTGTTAAGTATTAAATACTTCTTTTCGCTCTAGAAGATCCAGCAACTGACGATGTCTTCGAAGAAGAAAGTTCCTCCCATATTCGCAAACGTCGCAGCGTGAAATGGTCGCCGAACTACGATCTATACGAACAGTGGGCTGAGGAATATTACTCACAAAATGAAGAGGCGCAAAAGGAAGCTGGAAGTCTCCTAAATCAAAAGGAAACTTTGCTCGACAAAGTATGTGAAAATAGTACTGTAATAAACTTTGAATCCAAGGATATATTTATAGGGAGGGGGCAATCCATAGAATTTAAACCCTCCTCGAAATGTTTTCAACTGGGAAAAAAATCGCACTGATTATAGTAAATGTCATTCGATTGTTTAATTGATTATTATTGTTACTAGCATATAGCCCATCATATGACGGGATCAGTAAGATTTTTAATTTTCCAGAACTGTAAAGTACCTTATGAGGCAGGTAATAAAATGGTTTGATTTTGGCTGAGAATTACCCGGTACACGCTCAATAATTTGATTATCTTTACTGACCGCATGTTAGGTGCCAACTTTAAACTATCTTGTCATATTAGGGACTGCAGAGGTTTTAATATTGACAGTGATTATTTCGAGGTATATATGAAGGATGTTCAAAATTGAGCGAATCGATTGCAAACTGTATGGTTATGTATAAAAAACAAACACACAAATGAACAAACTTCAGAGATATATAACTTAAACGCTAGATATTTATGAGTCCGTGAAATAGACTCCTAGACTTTTATGAAAAGAATTTGTTGTTAATACCGGTGGTAAAATTTTCATTGCAACCAAAAATAATCGATAATCAAATTTAAAATGATCACATATGTACCTAATCTATTATTTAATCCAAATATAAAAGAAAATGATTTACGTCATATCTAAGTTCAGTGATAAAACGGATGAAAATGAGGCAGTCGATATTTAAGTAATTTAAAATAAGAAATGATTAAATGACGTGGTTAAAGGAATGACGTCATAATGCTAGAAAAAAAGGTTATTTTCATCTACTTATATTGTGATAAATTGATAAATTTAATCGCCTGATCTTAATCGGAGAAAATAGGGCTTGAAATAATGATATTAAACGCTCGAAAAGGGGGGAAGTGGTGGAATTCGAACGTTTTGAAGAGACAGTATTGTTTGCTGTGATGGGAAGCATTTTTATGCCAATTTATTTTAGAATCGGATCGATAATTTGGTTTGGTTTTGGAGTGCTACGGTCTACTTTTTGCAACACGAGGGCTAATGAGACCGGGACATACTGCTTAAAGCCAATTCCGAACGGCTACGAACATCCATGCCATAGTGGGATTCGAACCCACGAACTCCGGTTCCGAAGGCCGGATCGATAATTTAGGAGCAGATAAACTTGACTCAATTTGAATTTTGCTAACCCTAACTTATCAAGAATCCAATGGATGCCTCTATCCATTCCGGGTCCAACCGCTTCATAAATTCAAGGACAGACGGAGAGATAACTTAGGCTATTATTATATAAGGGATAATTATTAACATATATATATGTGTGTGTATGTGTCTGTAGTGATATTCTAACCTAACTAACTAATGTAATTATAATTGTATTTTAAAACAAATTTCGGGTGATTCTATCCTTAAATTTCAACCTTTTTGAAAATCTTTTGTCCTTTCCATCCCAGTCTCGAAAATTGGCGACTTCACATGCTACAAAACATATTCCTGCTTACTTCAACCCTTCTTCTATTTGCATAATTAGTTTCGCTTCTTCCTCTTCATCACGATTAACCATTAAAGCATTGAAGGGCTGGCTCACACCCCTATATAATATCATGTACATTTTAACCGTCAGAATCCCTTTAGATAAACTTACATCTTTTACTTCAAAATTTTCATGTGTTCTCTTCGGCCACCTGACAACTAATGGCTGCACCTGAATCCCTTTTTTACATATGCGGGTAAAATTTTTATATATATTGTATATGCATATATGTGTGTATATATGTACACTGAAGTGCCAAAACATTATGACCACCTGTCAATAACGAGTTGGCCCACCTTTGGCGCTCAACACAGCTTCAACCTGCCTTGGCATGGATGCCACAAGTCCTTGGTAGATGGCCGGAGACAGATTGTACCAGATGTTTAAGCAACGGTTAGGCAAATCCGAGATATTGCGAACTGGTGGTCTTTGAACTCTGAGCTTCCTTCCCATAACATCCCAAATGTTGTCTATCAGATTGAGGCGACCAGGACATTAACTGAAATTCAGCATCATGTTCCTGGAACCACTCCAACACAATTTTAGCCTTTTGACACCGAGCTTTTTCCTGTTGGAACATTCCATTTCCAGCTGGAAAAACAGAGGCCATGTTAGGGTGCAACTGATCCGCAATGATGATCAGATACCCTGTAGCATTCATGGTCTGCTCTACCACAACCACGGATCTTTTTATAAATTAAATAGGTCACATTTTGTTAACATTGGGTTAACTGCCTACCATCTTAACTACTGGTAAATTATACTAATTCTTTAAAGTGAATAACTAGTAGCAAATCTTTTAGTTCAATGCATAAAAATATGTTAAAATGTGTATAAAATTTATATGTTGATGAATATGGTGACTTTGCAGCTCATCAATAAAGCTCAAAACAAAACGAAAGAAGAAATCGAACTGGAACTGAAAGAACAACAACAAAGAAGAGAAATTCTTAAAAGCACTTTGATGTATGGCTCATGGACAATTGGCATAGTTATGGTTATCTGCTGCTTTGTAACATTCGGTAAGTACATTGGTTAGCTAACATCAGCTGGATAAAATTAACTGAAAGGTTATCTACAATGTTGAAATTAAAATCAAAACATAGAACCCAGGGCACAATCCAATTTTTGTGCCCTGCACCCCCTTGAAAATTTATAGCGACAAGTTATCAAAATTATAGTCATATAAAAGTTATAACACTGAATTAGCAAACAGATTTTAAAAATTAGCATTACAGTAATATTCAAAATCTAAAACACCAAATTTTCATTTTACGTAATCATTATTATCTCTATTTAGCCATGCTAAAAATCAAGGACTTATACAGACCTAGAGTGACTCACTTTTTTTATTTTTACCCTTCAAACTCACAAGCTCTGTGGTGCAGAAAATAAATACTAATAGAATTAAAAATAATTTAAATGGTTGAGATGATTTAATGGTTTATAGTGTTACGTTGCTAATAATCTGTCTTATAAATATGCAATAACCCATAGGATAAAAAGGGCACCAGGTTCATTGACGGAATTAATTTTCAGGTAAATAACAGTAAAATTAAAGTAAATAGGAAACAATAGGGTTCATGACAAACACAATTACCTCGTACAATAATTTATTAAAACTTAACGATGGTAGCGTATGTTTTCAATTTTCCCCCACTTAATATGTTTCAAGCACCGACTAAATTTTCGTGCTCCCTAAAATTTTTGTGCCCAGGACACGTGCTCCAAGTGCCCATGCAATAATCAGGCCCTGCTTAAGGTAGGTATCCACCTATCATACTGGATTCCTCTCACTCAATGCTAACCAATGGAAAAATAAAATTCTCTCTGGACAGTTTGCATTTTAAGGATTCTATCTATTATCATACCACATGATATAACAACAAATTCTCTAAAAGGCTCTAAACCTAAAGTCTCTAACCCCCCCCTGCCAAACAACAACACATTCTTTTTCCTGAATTTATGTCTTTTGAACGCTTTTACTTAAAAAAGAGTATATGAAAAATTCTCACAAATAATTTAAAATGAAGTACATTTTACTTAGTATTTTTTAAAAAAGGGAAAAACAACATCCTAAAGAATTTGCTGTTCTATCACGTGATATAATTTTTTAAAAAATTCTTAAAATGCGAGCCACTAGAGAGAATTTTAGCTTTATTTTCCCCATACATTACCATTGAGTGAGGAATCCAGTAAGGCATGTACAGATTATCCAGACGAAATGTAGCCATTCTTACTATGTACATCTCTTATGACTTGGGGAACACCAGGATTTTTCTTTGGCGTATTCCTTTTAAAAATTGTGTCAATGTACAGTGAAACCAATCCCTAAAAGTTTGAGTAGCAAGACAATCATCAAGAGAACATGGTTGCTATAAGATAGAATCTAACTTAGGTAGATTACCTACTATATTCATTTAGGTCAAAGTGTCTAGAAAGTCATTAAAGAATCGTTTTCTTCCATGTAGAAACATGTCAAAAGTATTATTTCCCAAATTCTCATTTCATTTAAAATTTGTGAGACCTTAATTAGAGCACTAAAAACTTTGCAGTAAATGGAAGATCAGTTACTAAATTTAAACAAGAATGTTCAAAGCTATCTTAATATTTTTTAATCCTTAAATTTATTATGTTCAGGAGTGGATTTTGGTTTAGTTTGGTGTGTCACAGTCTACTTTTTTGTAATACGAGGGCTAATGAGACCAGGGCCTACTGTTTAAAGCAGATTCCAAATGCCTACAAACATTCATACCACAGTGGGATATGAACCCACAAACTCCAGTACAGAAGATCAGAGGCCAAAACATTCGGCCATCATTTGGCTATGCTCTGGAGTGGTGTTAAGTATTAAGCAAAAATGTTGTTAGCAAAAAATAATGATAATAAAATTTTTATACTTGCTGAATTTCTAATCCTATAGACCAGGGGTAGCCAAACTTTTGGGATCTGTGGTCTACTCCACATTTAAAAAATCAAAGGTGGTCTATCAATGGCAGAGCTAAATTAAAGTAATGTGCATGTTTATATATTTATTTTCAATAACAAAAAAAAAATGGTAAATTATATCATTTTTGTAAAAAAAAAACTTAATATTAATATTTACAAAATAAAAATTTACTGACGAAAATAATCAAAGTATTCATATATCAAAAATTGACCATCCTATTCTCTTCGTTTAGTTGAAACTTGGCACTGTATATCTGAGACAAGTTTATCATATTGTGGCTGGCATGAGCTTATTGCAATGCGTAAATGCGAAATTAAATGTTCATATGTTAACGAACCATTACTAACCAGGGTTGCCACTACAAAGCTTCGAAAACTTAAAGTTGCCAAAAATCTCCAGTGACATCAGACATTGCCCTAAAAGTCGCCAAGTTTGGCGACAAAAACTGCAGTGTTTATAGTATATTGAATCAGTACCATATAATGATTATATGGTACTGATTATATTATAATCTAAGCATCCCACTTTGTAAAGTTGTTTCTGTTTAATTCTCCACTGTAAAACGTCAAATTCATTGTATTATTTTGCACAGTTTGTTTTAGGTATTAAAACGTAAACTGTAGTAAATTTTTATTTTAAATAATTCATTAATTCTGTGCCATAAGTCATAAATTAAATTGTTAATATCCGAGGTCATTATTGGGATGGTCGCACAGACTACCTAAAATGTCTTCGCGGTCGACCAGTCGACTGCAGTCCCCCCTGATATAGACTGTAATCAAAAAATGTGTCCCTAACATTCTGAAATGTCTTCAAAAATAAAATATCCTCTCTGATGATTTTTGAAGCACAAGTACATTAACCTACTTTTTTTACTGAATCTAATGATGATAGTTATAGAATTTCTTTTACAGTAAAGAAATGTTGGAAAAAATTTGCTTGTGATTTCTGTGATGCCTTTGCGTACAAAGACAAGATAACGCAACTGGTAAACAATTTAGTCCCTGGCATTTATGTGCATAAAGATGGTACAAAAGAATATTATACACCAACAAAAGAAGAAATGGAAGCAGTTAGAGATATTCAAAAAATACTGTTTTCTTTAGCTTGAATATTCACATTGGATTTGTTTCCTTTCACATCATGCACAGTTATTACTGTAAAATTCTGAAATTAAAGTATGTTAAAATATTAATTATTTTTGTGGTGTTATCTGTTTCAATCTGTGTTTGACCCCATATTTAATATGCATAATTGTACTCTAATTTACAATAAAAAGAATAACAAAGTATATATTTTTGCCAATACTGACCTAAACTTTACATACTATCATAATATTAAATAAGACACAAACAGCTTTGATTTATTTAAAGACAGTGCTTTAAAAAATACCACATTGAAAGAAATAACCACAAACTAACAGCGAAACAACAGAAAAGAAAAACTTGATTTTAGAATAATGACTATTCCAAAGAATATGCAAAAAACAGATCAGCAGCTAAAATTTAGTAAGAACATAAGGCTGTCCTTTTAATCCCTAAATTTCTATAATTACGCACTATAAAGGTGTACTACTTCTCCCCTGCCATTCATTTTTCCAATCCCATTAGGGTTGCCTTTCAAGTTTCCAACCACGGTTGGAAAAAAATCTGATTTTTTTTTTTTTAAATAAAAAAAATCAGATTTTTTTGTTCTTTTTTCTGAATACTAATTTTAATTGTTTTTTTTTATGTTTTTTGCAATATACATAGAATAGTTTGTTATAAGAAGTAACATCTTATCTATCTAATATATTCTACACACTGATTACCTAAAATTAAATATATAAATTTTAATCTAAATACATTCCACTATTTTGTAATTGGATAGTGCAAACTAAATAAGATGTAAATTTAAAGAACAAATTAAATATTCTTTTAATGCAAAGTATTTATTTTTAAAAAAACAAATCACAATTATTTCAATATTTTTAAGCACCAAATTATGGATTTAATTGTTTCAATAAAAACCCTAGCTTTGATGCTTTATCCACTCCCAATTGGTTACGAAGGCTAGAATGAACAATACCAAAAGAAGAAAACTGTCTTTCCATTCCAGCAGACGAAGTCACAGCTGTTGTTATTGGGTAGACAAACTGGATTTCAAGTTCTGTAATACCTCTCTTTACCTCCCATTACATAAAAGGAATTCCACCAGTCATAATCAATCATTGTACTACCCCAACTACATACTTTCTGATAACAACCCCTAAATTCTTGGAAAGCACATGCTATTTATTTACACTTATTTACTTATTGGTATTACTGTGCTGACTGATTCCCAATTCTCCCGTCTTTGGAATATAGGTCTTAAAAGTGAAAAAAAAATTATTTAAATCAATGGTTTTTTTTTTTCAAAAAAATCAACTGATTTAAACCAAGATTTAAATCATGTCAACCGTGATTCCAACACCCTAGCAAATGCTGGTTACCTCTGTGTCATTGAAAATGTGTCATTATCACCATTTCCCAGTTTGATCAGCTCACTTGCCAATGCGTTGGAGAACATAATACAGTTTTCACTAGCTATTATTTTGCCCAATAGTTAGTTGTCGAAGAAATGAGAGAAGAAAGGAAAAAGAAGGTCAGTGGACATCGAGGAGGGGGAAGAGATTGCTAAGAATGAGTTTCCTTCCCCCAGAAACTATATTCAGAGCCTTCTGGGATAGAAATAGCAAAAAAATTCTAAAATAAAATAACTTTGTCTCAAGATTTCTTATAGGAACACTAGTATGATTATGTACAACAATGTTCAGGAGTGGTGCTGAGTGCTAAGCAAAGTGCTGCAGGCAAGAAATAGTAAAAAATGAAATAGTGATGCCAATAATAGCACATTTATGAACACAGTGGATATTTGTTTGGCTCAAGCTTCAAATTCACAGTCCTCAGATTATGAGATCAATACCTTTCTAGGGTTATTGCGACTCCACAAAGAACTTTTAAACAATGGTTTCACCAATATACTCATATTAAATTTCATGTTATAAGACAACATGCATCTATAATGACAACTGTTATTCAAAACTAGATTTTTTTTTAATACATAAATTTTTACATTATAAAACACAATTCATATGAAAAGTTGTTACAAAAACCAACAGCATTAATTTAACAATATTTCAATAATTGACCCAGAAATTTTATGTCTGGATGATTAATTGTCTTCTGATACCAAGAGATTAAAGTTCAGAAAGAGATTAAGCCTTGACTTTAATCTTCAGGAAAATTTGCATTCTCATGAAAAAGAGTCAAAACGTAAAAATAAAAATTTCTACACAAATAGAAATCATTTTATTCTTTCATAAAATAACAAATAAGCTTGACATTTTAAAACCTGTGCTTCAGAAACTTCCTTCACATGACTATCACTGATATAATACCACTGACGACTCTCTTTTGTTTGTTCTGATATATCAGGAGAAGAGCTTTTAGCTGCACCAGAAAATTTGTGCAAAAGCTGTTGTAAGTCACATTGGGACAGTGGTAGTTGGCATTCAAATGATTTGTTAATAGTCCTTTTATTAGCTTTCACATATGCAGTATAGTGACCACTTGTTAACCTACCACTATGTTCTACAATACCGTACAAAGAATATAAAATTTCATCTTCTACTGCTGACATATGAGGTAGTATCTGTAATAAAATTAAAAAACATATTCATTATTAACAAGTATTTCAGAAGTTGTTCACAAGTTTTAATAGCAATTATTAAATCTAAAATTAAGATAAAAAACAATATTAAAAATATGCAACTAGTATGATTTATATATATCTGTCCTTGCCAGCTTTTATAAATCATCTGTAAAATTTTTGATGTTTGGTTTAATTTTTACAAACAAAATCAAACTGAATTTGAAAAAAGTACAAAGGATTTTTTACTTTAGTAATACCTGAAAATTCAAGAATTTATTTGATTTCAGCAGAAATTTACATAATTAATAAAAAAATCCATAAATATGTTAGATATTTAGAAGATATTACATTCCACTATAAACTTGCTAAAAATAAATTGTGACATCACTAAATTAGAGGTTATGCAAAAAAGTACAATGGATTTTTCACTTTAGTAATATCTGAAAATTCAAATATATGTATATATATATATATATATATATATATGTATATATATATATATATATATGTGTGTGTGTGTGTGTGTGTGTGTTTGTATATATGTGTGTGTATATATATATATATATGTATGTATACATATATATATACATATATGTATATATATATATATATATATATGTATATATATATACATACATATATATATATACATACATATACATATATATATACATATATATACACACATATATATACACACACACACACATATATATATATATATACACACACATATATATATATACACACATATATATATACATACATATATATATATACATATATATATATATGTATATACATAAATATATATATATATGTGTGTGTGTGTGTGTGTGTTATTCTTAACCTATGCCTTGGAATGCCCCATATGATTCACTGAGTAATCTGAAGCTATGACAGCAACTTGAAGCAACTACTTAGCTGCTGCTGACCTGGTATTGATTTAGCCCAACATGGAATGAAGTAAACACAAGAAAGGTAAGCTTGAGACTACCAGGTAAACTGCAGCGAAGACCACTCGGGTACCTTGGATGCATGAAACCCATTTATACCTAAAGGAGATGTACACCAGAATGGACAGGGAGAGTAGGAGAACTAACCCTTAAATTTCATTTTACAGAAATCTGGAGATAGTTAGCATGAAATACCTTGAATTTCAGAGTTTCTCCAAAAAACAAACATTTCCATTCCACATAACAGAAAAGAATGTCAAAGGCCATTTATGGAACTTGAGAGAGAAATAATTTTAAATACTGAAATAAAATTGCTTGGATCAGGTCACAACTAAAACAAACTACAGACTACCCATCCAACAGCCAATTCCTATCAAAAGATACCTAGGTTGTTTTAAACTCCCATATCAATTAAAAGTAGAGCAATAAAAACTAAGGAAACACACACACATAATATATATATATGTATATAGTAACTGTTGACTTTATATATAGAAAATGTTTAGTAATTGCGACTAATATTAATATATAGTGATTTGTAGTATAACAAGTGATTTGCACTGAGCCATGAATATGCACTGGTGGCTCAGAGGTAAAAGGCTCAACCTTCATGTTGGTAACTGAGGTTTAATTCCAGGTAAATAAAACAGATTTATCTTTTATTAATTTTATATTTTATTTTCTTAACATGCTATCTGTTTTATTCTATGCTTTCATATAGCCTCTTCACTACCAGTCGAGGTCCACATATGTGGACCTTGACTCTTTCGTCTGAAAAATAATCCTGTTGAAAAAAATGGTAATTAACAACTTAGGTACACATGCAAGGATGTTTAAGCTTCTGACTGATACCAATAAATTGCAACAGTAATCAGAAGTTCTTCTGGAATATTTGTTATTCTGAAGCGATTCGTAAGAAATTGCGTCGAAGCAGCATACTCGTAAAAATAATTAAATTTCATTTGTTTTTAATGGTTTTTAAGTCCTATAATTAATGTGTTCTAATTAAAAATTGTTTAAAATTTGTGTTAAAATAATTTTTTAGATTTAAACTTGCATTTTGTGCATTTAAGAGGGATATTTATATAGGTCCACGTAGGAAAAAAATTATATTTATGCAATTTTTATATAGCTGGTAGTGAAGAGGATAGACATGTAAGAAACCCTCTAAAATATCTAGAGTCTGATTTTTCTTAAGACTTCTTGACTGATATCTTAGTTAGAATTATATAATCATATCTCATTGTGTAAGAGTGAAACAAATCGAAACACATAATTATTTTTTAATGGTTACCAACACTATGATACAAGAAAATTCAAATCATCTTTCACATGAGTAACCAAACTTTTCATAGCAGCATATTGCTGCTAGCTATAAGTGCAGACACAAGAATATTAAAAAAAATAATAATAATAAAAAAATACATACCGTACATGCTGAACAACAGAAAGGTGCTAAGTCGAGAATGAGAGGAAATTCAACAAATCTATTTACTTTCCTAAGACTCATTCCAACCTAATAAAAATAAGAAAACAATATAATAGTTTAAAAGTCCAATAAATAAGTAAATAAGACAGGTAATTATAAATTAAAAAATTAAAGGTACAGTAAAACTTCTCAAAGTGGCCACCCCTGTATAGCGGCCATCCTTCTAAACAGCCAATTTTTCATGGCACAGATTTTTCAACTCATAGACCTAATGGTAATATTACCTGTATCAGCGGCCACCTGACCTCTTCTAAATGGCCACCAACTGGAATTCCCCCTTTCATTTTTCGGGAAATTCTACTCTCTCCAGGCTTTAATTTTGAGTGAAAAAACTCAAGGTCAGGTTTATGGTCGGATGGATATAAGACAAAGGAATAACTTGAGAAGTCCATTCCCGCAGTCCCCCCACTTTCTAAGAAAGATTAAATCTGTTATCTCTTTTGTATTCTCCCCACATCCTTCAGATAGGGAATCCCTATTGCACCATCCATAGAAACTGAGGAAGGGACTGGACAATCAAGCATTGAAGATGTCCTAGGGCCTTTATTTGGAATTCCAATCAATAAAGTTAAGGAAGAATTGCAGCTCTGTCAGCAAAAATGTCATTTACACCAGTTTCACTTCATTAGTTGGTCAGTGATCTGAGTTGCAACGATGTCGAAAAGCGTTTTTCTAAATCTCGAGCAGAGCATTGAAGTTCTGCGTGAGAATGGCAAATCGGCAAGAAAGTTAGCTGAATTATTTAACTGCGGAAGAACGGAAATCGACAAAGTCCTTAAAGAAAAGAATTTGATTTTGAAGGAGTATGAAGTCTACAGAACAAACAGAAACAAATTGTAGCCTTTAAAAAAATGTAAAGAAGCATGAAATAAAGTACTATTTTCACTTTAGATAAGTTTGAAATTTCATTTACATAAGGAACTTATCAGACTTGATTATATTACGCATCATTGTAATTATAAAAGTAAATAAAACCCTTCAGAGTGGCCGCTCAGAGAAGTTTCACTGTATATGAAAAATTCTTACCGATCTTATTACGCATATATTGTGTAAAGAAAATATATAAAAATAATATTAAAATGTTAAAAGAATATATATAAAATATATATATGAGCTGTTTTCTTTGAAAGTAACGTAAGTCCATTTTGACAAAAAATTAATGATAAAAATGAATAAATTTACTATAAACTTTATATCAAATTACTAATTTTATATAAAAATATAAAACTAGTGTAATAACATCTATATTTTCCAAATTATTCAAGTGCAAAACCTTAAATATCTCCATATAAAATAAAATACACTTACATCACTTTCAAAGTAAATGACTTGTATATATAAGAAGTTAATTTTTTAAAATATTGCTCAAATCAATGTCAAACCCAAACAATAGCATGATTAACTTGTAATACATATAAAATTTATACATTTAGTTATTTTCTTAAATTAAATATGCATGATTACAATCAATTTGAAACTATACCTGTTGAAATCTTTTTAAATGAAGTGTTAAAACTGCAGGAGGACTAAATATTAACAACTGTTTGCTAGCATTAGAATATACCACATCCTTCTTATTACCTAAGGAATAAAAAAGTTATACTATAATATGGTCAAATGAAGTGACAATTTTAAAGAAATAGTATAAAGAAAATACAGTACTATTGTACTATAATATAGTTTTATTTGTATATACTCATACAATTTTGATTATTTTCTTATCTGATATTATGATTAAAGACCATATGCTGCTAGAACTTTTATAAAAAGTGATATTTACTATTAAATATATTAAATAGTTTGTTTTAATCTATTGATAACAGAATCTGGCATTTTTCTTATTCATGTTTTTAACACAACCAGTTAAGATATGCAA
This sequence comes from Pardosa pseudoannulata, assembly GCA_032207245.1. Taxonomy (NCBI): domain Eukaryota; kingdom Metazoa; phylum Arthropoda; class Arachnida; order Araneae; family Lycosidae; genus Pardosa; species Pardosa pseudoannulata. The sequence goes on along the minus strand of CM063506.1, from coordinate 160,102,790 downwards.
GCTTACAAACTAAACCCAATGTTTTAAGTAAATTTTGTTTGGAAGGAAAGAAAAAACAATTCTTCTGCAAAAAAATTATAGTTTTCTACTGTTTGGTGATTCTGTAACAGCATATGAATAGAATGAATGCATAGGAAGCAGTGGAAGCACAAATGGTAAAAATGCATTATCACACCGTACTTAATTAAAAGTAGTTCTAAATTTTTTTTCTCTATGGTTAATTTGAAACATGAAAATTTTGAAATGGTAACTGAAATTAGTTACAACATGCATACAAAATAAAAGAATACATAAGCATTAAAGCAAACTTAAAAATGCAAATGTATTTTACTACATAGGATAAGTTGTGTTTTAAGTTTTAGTTATAAATTTAGCCCTTCTTTATCTATGAGAACATACTTATTTTATCATTTCAGTATGAGTGCATAAATTCTACTGATTTTTTAAATAATCATATACACTCTCAATGAACAAACATATGAAAATAACATTTTTAACAGTATAATATAAAAATAAAAACTCAGTATTAGCAAATAAATTGAGTTTTTATTTCTATATTATACATCTAAACAACTTAATAGTAAAAATTATATGCTTAAAATATAAAATGTTAACTAAAAGAAACTACTTTTAATTGTCTTGTTACACAGTAATAAATTGAATAACACAAGTGTGAGAGTGCAACTATGTTTGACATAAGGTTTGTGAAACTGATTTGCTCACTGCACTCACACGTTGTGGGTTGAATGCCCAAGTTTTTTTTCGCGACTCCAGGAAGCGTGTGGTGTGGCCAGTGAAAACGATTGCACTTAAACTTCACCAAATTTTGGAGAGTTGTGATTGGTCTCCAGGAGGCGATTCAGGACCATCATTGGAGTCCCGGTCCTTCTGGGCAGAGCCAGGAAAGGACGCATTGTGCAAAGGACAATGGAACAACGAACGCATCAGCACAGGATAATGGAAAAAGTATAGGGTTGCCTGAGTAGAAAGAAGGAAGGAAAAGAATGCAGCGTTCTCTTGGAGATTGGCAATATTTTTTTTTTAGGCATAGCACATGGAGTGCTTCTTTTAATTTTTTAAATATTTTTTTTAGCATGTTTCCTTGTCTTTTGTTCTATATTTGAATGTTGTAATATAGATAAGTGGCATTTTACTATAATTAAAGACGATATAAAGTAAACTTGGGTTTATTAATGGCTTTGAAATAACAGCAGCAATGTACTACATCACAGCAACAAGCATACAGAATACTCAGACATAAAACTCTATTTTCCAAGGAGTTTAATTGAATTTTCAAAATAACTTAATTTTAAAAAATCACATTAAAATATTAAAAATACATACCTGTTTTTTTAACTTTTAGTTCTGTACAATTTTCACACCTAAATTTATTATTCCCCGTTAGCAGTTCAGGTTTTGTGAAATGACTTAAACATGAATTAAGTGAACACTCAAGAGGTGATACATGATGCCTAGGTTTAAGAGTCGTTAAAGTTTTTGAAATCCAGTCTTTAGTTTGCTGTTCCGAAACTGAATGAGACCAGTTTTCGTTGTTGTCAACACTACAAGTATCTTCAATAGAACTCTTTGGTGAAGTGCAATTAGTTTTAAGGCTCTCACAATCATCTCCACTTTCAGACGAGTTTAACAGATTTTCTTGCCTGTCACTGTCTCTTCTAATTCTCACATCTTTCACTTGCATGCTCAAGGCATGGATTCTGTCATCGATATTTGATTGGGGAGAATCAGATATTTTGAGCTGCTTGCTGAAATTTTCTGCCAAACCTTGAAGCGAGTCATCTAAGTTTGATCTTTCATCACCACTTACCTCAGTTTCACCATTTGGCATTGTTAATTCTGCAATTTAAATAAATTATTCTTAAAAGGAGAGATAATAAGAAATATTAAATGCAGAAGTACAAAATCAAAATGAATTTTTAAAATCAAAGCAAAAGAAATAACCTGAAAATTGACATTTATATTTATATAAATGTTTATATAATTTTATATAATTGTTCTATGCCATTTGGTCAAGCCAAGCACGATTGAGCAGGAGGCTACTTCGCATTAAGGCAGAGGGGTGCGCCTTTCATTTTGAAGAGTACCTCAAGGGTGAAAGTACGACTTATGCTCAAGTGGGTCCTTGTAATTTTGAAGCAGGGACCAAGGAGGTGATCCATAGGCTTAGACTACTACCCTCAGAGATATTTATTGAGAACTTGGAGGACATTGTGACCACCAACATATTAATATATATATATGTAAATATATATTTACATTCATATTTATATACATTTATATATCTTTAATAAGTTTTTTAAGAATAACTTTAAATTTAAAAAAAAATTAGAATTACAGCTTGTTATACAAGAAAGTTTATTTTCATATCTTATCAATTTCTTTCTAAATGCTAGGATTATCAGTCTATTGAGTTTAGGAAATTAATTAAAAATTAATACAGTGCTATAACATTTATACAGCTAGGAAGGGAGTTTGAGGGTAAATTGAAACTGCCAAAGGAGCCTGAAATTAGAAACATAGAAAATATTATTCCAATGCAGATTTTTTAACCAGTTCTTGATATCTGTATTTAAATTCTAAGTAAAGTAATACAGGGATAAAAGCTAGTCAGAGGCTTGAGAAAATACTGATTTTACTAACCCAAGTTAGAAAAATACTAACCAATTTTAGTAAAATAATTGACAAATAAAAGTTAATTTTCATACTACAACCTCCTCTTGCTGTTATTCTTTAAAAATACAAATTGTAAGTTTACTTGAGAATCAATCTGATCACAAGTCAAGTTCTAAGATGTAACATGGTCAAGACCAGGGTTGGTTGGCATGATTTAAATCAGTTGATTCTTTTTGAAAAAAATCATTGATTTAAATCTTTTTTTTTTTTTTTTTTTCACTTCTTTTAAAACCTATATTCCACAGACAGGAGAATTGGAAATTGGTCAGCACAGTAAACCAATAAGTGTAAATAGATAGCATGTGCTTTCCAACAATTTAGGGGTGTTGTTATCAAAAAAGTATGTAGTAGGGGTAGTACAATGACTATTATGACTGGTGGAATTCATTTTTTGTAATGGGAGGTAAAGAGAGTATTACAGAACTTGAAATCCAGTTTGTCTACCAAATAACAACAGCCGTGGCTTTATCTGCTGGAATGGAAAGACAGTTTTCTTCTTTTGGTATTGTTCATTCAAGCCTTCGTAACCAATTAGGAGTGGATAAAGCATCGAAGCTAGTGTTTTTATTCAAACAATTAAATCCATAATCCGGTGCTTAAAAAATACTGAAATAATTCTGATTTGTTTTTTTAAACAAATAGTTTGCAGTAAAAGAATATTTAATTTCTTCTTTAAATTGACATCTTATTTAGTTTGCATTATCCAATTACAAAATAATGGAATGTATTTAGATTAAAATTTATATATTTATTTTAGGTAATCAGTGTGTAGAATATACTAGATAGATAAGATGTTACTTCTTATAACAAACTATTCTATGTATATTGCAAAAAACATAACAATTAAAATTAGTATTCAGAAAAAATAAAAAAAAAATGATTTAAATCAAATAAATCTGATTTTTTTTTTAATCATGATTTTTTTCCAACCCTGGTCAAGACTAATAATAAGGAAACATATTTCTAAGGATGGAAGATACTTCAATTAACTTGTTATCCTCTATTACATACACATCATCAGATAGAAAAACAATATATACTTAATATTATACATAGTAAAATTATATCAAAATTGTATACTAAAAATTGCATATGCATGTATATTATTATAGAAAAATTAAGATATTATAAAGCTAATTACTTATAAATAACAATAATTTAATAGATAGAAAAATATTCACAGACATACATCAATAAACCACATAAATCTGCCTATACATGAGAAAATTGCATTTAAAACCCCTCCCCTGCCACACATACATTAAATAAAATTTTCACAAACTTTTCCCGACATTTTTCAGATCTTCATAATCTTGCAAAATCAAAATTGAAATATTCAAATAAAACACAAACACTCCCAGAAAACTAATTTCTCATCAAATACTGACTTTACTGCATGGATTCTGAGAATACTGATCAGCATTAACTTATCTGATAAATACTAACTTTACTGGCCATTTTTCATCTGGGTAACAAGCTTTTTCAGCTTTTCAAAATGAAGAAATATAGGGGCAAAAATTAAAATTTTAATAGCAATATAAACTAACTCTAATTAGTTAAAATGCAAGAATTAAGAATACATTTCAGATCAGTGGTTTTTTATTTTAAAAGTCATAAGCATGAACATTACAAAAGATAAGAAGCAAAACTAAGAAAGAAAAAAAAACATAATTTGAAATTATAATTTTAATTATTATAAAATCAAACCTAATGTGCTTTATTAATAAGCACTTTCTTCAATAAAATGTTGTTGTAGTTGTTATTAATGCCATTTGGACAAGCCAAGCACATGAGGCAGAGACAACTTGAATTAAAACAAATCAATGTACTTTCTTTTTTTTTTAATGAGCATTACTAGGGTGAAAGAATGACTTTGCTGAAAGTCAGTTCTCATAGTTTAGAACTGGGGTTGACAAACTTTTTCGGCCACGGGCCAAAAATCGAAACAAAATAAATTTGGCGGGCCAAGATAAATTTTTCTAAAATTTTAAAAACTATACAAGTACCTAACAATTTAAATACATTAATGAGATGAGTGAAATTGAGATTTCTTTTTAAAAGTTCCTTATACTGAAAATCAAAGTGAGATGTACTGATTTTAAGAAACGATGCTAAATGCTCATCTGTCAACCTACTTCTTAAATTATTCTTTCTAAGGTTCAAAGTTGAAAACACTTGTTCACATATAAAAAGCATATATACTGCTGAACTTCTGATGGTAAGATGACAAATTTGGGATATAATATTTAAGCAAAGTAGAAAAGGAGATGGATATATAATGTATAAATATATATTTCTTTTAATTTGCCTCTTACCGGCAACTTAAAATTCTATCTGCTGGCAGGATAAAACCTTCTGGCGGGCCGTTGTTTGCCCATCCTTTTAAAAGCAGGGACCTAGCAGAAGACCCCCAGGCTTGGCCTGACACCCTCAAAGGAATCATTTGAGAATTTAGAGGGCATTGCAACCATGAACATTTTTGCATACGCCAGTCATCATTAACAAACCAGCAGATCTTAGGCCATCCCAAAACCTTCAGTTATGAGATTGTTGCTTTTGCCAACTGTGGTATTGCGGCTCTCAATAACAATGATTAACCTAAATGCTAACCTTGTGACATCTATTGAGTCAAGTTAATAGTTGTTTTAATATGAATACAAGCATCTGAACTTTAGGTAGTTAAGCAACTTTTATTTTTACCTAAAATAAACTCTATAATACATGCTATAATACATGTTTATTTGTATACATTATTTTTACTTTTGAACTTCAAATAGGTCACTTGGTGTCCTACAGGCATTGTCCCTCCTGGCCAGCAAGCAAATCTGTATGAAGATCCCAAATGCAAGGAGTTAATTGAATAAAGTGGGGTAATACCTTTAGCCCAGGATAAAAAGTACCAAATATATTCTAAATGAAGGTACCTAAATAAATAGGAATAGTCCTGCTCACAGGTTATAGATTGCTAATACCTGCTCTAGATGTACATGTGCAATGGATTTGAAAAAGCTTATTAGAATAATTTTATTAAAACGTTGAAATAATATTGTTGAAATAATTTTAATGTGTTTCTAAAAGCTTGATTAGTAGCATTTTAATATTAAACAATACAAAATTTTGATAAAAGCTCTTTTTTAGTTCTTTAACTTTACGCCACCTTTTAAAATCATTCAATAACTTTTCTACTATTAATAAATGTAGATCATAACTGTTGTATTTATTCTCAAAGAAAAAAATATTAACAAAATAGAAAATACTCAAATTACCAAATAACAAATTATATAAATTAAATAAACTATTTATAATATAAAACTTAAAATATTAAATACCTTTAGAATGAACTTCATTTGCAATAGCTGAACTAGAACTGCATGCTTCAAAATCAGCAGGTCGATCCAGCTTTAAAACAGGCATTTCATTCTTTTCCTGTTCAGCTTGACTTTTTAATTGTGGTATATGTTCTTCATCACCTACTGCCTCTGTTTCAGGATCAGAAATTGAATCCTTATTAACAATTGTTGATGAAACCTCAACAGCTAAAGAATTATCAATTAGAAGGTTATTTGATTCTACAAGTTTAGTACAGTCCGAATTCTGCATCTGTAGAACAGAATCACAATAAGAATCACTTTTAACACTTGCTTCTTTTGTTGTAAAGTCATTGGATACAGAATTATTTTTAGGACTACTGCTAGTGATTTGAAGAGCACATTCAGGAACTTTGTTATGATTTTCGATTTCAACTCCCAGATTATTCTGTTCTGTAGAATTTTGAGCAATACAGATACCATCCAATTTATTATCAATCATACCAACTTGTTCATTAATATCTTCTTGATCTTGAGTTATAGAAGTATCATGAGTTTTTATGGTAGAGTCTGTACCATCATTAGTACAGTTTAATACAAAATCATTAACTTCAGTCTGATTATGTGGCCTATTTTCACATGTCTGATAAACAGATGGTGAATGTTCATTTTCCTCGTTGGCCAAACAGTCACTAGAATTTTTCTGATTTAGGCAAAGAGGATCTTGTACAACTTGCGATTCATTGCCAGATTTAGAATTATCCTCTTCTGGTTCAAGCAATGCTGTTAATTCCCAGTTTTCTTCCTCCTCTTTATCTTCTTCCAATTCCTTATCATTTTCTTCTTCATTTGAACACTCATTACCTTCGGGTACCTGGCTGCTTGTAGCATTATCACAGTGATCATTTAGAGAATTTTTTCTGTTCCTGGCAGTATTTTTAGCCCTTTTCTGAAATTGAAAACAGTTATCAAAAAGATTTTTTTTAATAATTAAAAAACAGTAACAATTAAAAAAACTGGTTATATTCCTTGTCTTGAAATTATATGTATGCATGTATGTGTGTGTGTATATATATACATACACACACATGAATGTACGTACATATATTTCTTAATAACTAGTAGCACAGTCAAGTATTACTGGAGCTACCTTGAATAAAATATCATTCTCTGTTGAAGAGATGAAGTGAGGTCATATGACACATGTTCCTTTTCAACTAACTTTAAGAACTTTCAAGGATCTTAGGAACCAAAATGCTGAATGAAATTTTAAAGCAGAAGCTTTTAAATTTTACACACCAATAACAAACTATGGTAACTTTTACTTTAAAAAAGGTAGAAAAAAATCATATATATATATATATATATGTAATGACGTGATCCAGAATTAAGGCGAATGGAAAACAGTCTTCTTGATAATAATAATTTTATTAACTCATAGTTCTATGGGAGAGCAACTTGCACTCTTTTAATTGTTCATGGTGGAGCTAAGTATGGAATAGGTGTTCACAGTTCCATGTCCACGCGCTCACTGAAACTTATCTGTTTGCAAGCTCATCAAATAGTTCAAAAATGTTTCCGCCTGACTGGATGATCCCAAAAGCTAACGCAGACGTGGGTCTTTTTCATTTATTTTATTATTATAAAAGAGTACCCTTTTTAAAATCGTTTTTAACTCACGTAATTTCCAACTACCTCTTTTTTAGACCTTATATATATATATATATATATATATATATATATATATAAACACTTTTTAACAATAAAAAAGCTTTGTGAATAGATTTATAGAAGAAACCTTATAATTATATTTCTGAAAAAAGATAACACACAAAAAATTTTAATTGGTAGTTTTGATAGAATTTTTTTTTTAATTTTCCAATTCTATGTAAAGCATAATTATGCTCAAAAATAAATATTATTCACATGTAATAACAACTTAGCAAATGAAAATTTTCTGATTTAACATAAACTACTTTTAGATTAACTAATTTTATCTAAATTAATTTGTTTCATTCAAACATTAAAACAATTATACTTTCTGGATTATATAAAATAAACAGAAGCAAATAAAAAAAAAACATTTTTAAATAAGAAATCTAATTTTTCATCTAAATAAGCCAGTCAGCTAAAATGGATTAATAATGATGTAAATTTATTTATTCATATGAATAGTTCAAAAATAAAACAAACCTTTTCTTTTTTGGCAAGTTGCTTTTGCTTTTTTTCTTGGTGTTTACTAGGCTTTCCTAAATCATTCTTTGGTTTAGACAAAACATACTCTGATTGAGCATTTTCATCAGAATCCCATTCTACTTTTCTATTTCTTAATGGCTGAAAATTCAGAAAGAAAATATTAGAAATCTGACTGAAAGGATAATTTAAAAAATACATTACTAAAAACAAAACAAAATTATTATCGAAAAACAATAGTCTTAAATTTATATAGTTATTTTTAAATACAGGGAAAGTAGCTTCTGAAAACCGCAAAAATGAATAAAAAAATTAACACATAATAACAATTGTATATTGAATACTGAATATATAAGATTTTCAAATGCAAATTAATATTAAAAGTTAGCAAACTGATGGGTATTTTTAGTAAACTAAATTAAATGTATGTGAACTGCCCAATTACTTGTAAAACATATAACAAACATAATTAAAAGTGCTAACATATTGGAAGAGCATGCTATGCTAAATATAAAAATCGGAACGTCCTCCTTAAACTTAATTTAATAAGAAAGTAAGGCAAACAAACACTGAATTTCCATTACAAAAGTTTTATAGCAGGAGTTGTGTACCAGAGTGGTCAATCAAAGCCACATATTTTTTCATACTACAGAGAACCACACTATAGTTACACACAATACCCCTCTCAGACACAGGTTCTGAAATTGGTGTGAAAATGGTAGTTTCATGAGAATCCCACGTTATTTTACTAAAACAAAAAGTTTTCCTTTTAAATATGATATAGCATTCCTTACAATTCACTAACAATGTCATTTCATGGTTGAATGCACAGAATTTGGTTTGGTTTGGTTTTGGAGCACCACAGTCTATTTTTTTAAACACAAGGGCTAATGAGACCGGGACCTACAGCTTAAAGCCAATTCCGAATGGCTACGAACATCCATGCCATAGTGGGATTCGAACCCACGAACTCCAGTTCCGACGGCCAGCACATTAAACATTCGGACATCGTTCGGCTAAATGTATAGAAGGACAACATTGAAACACCATCAACAAGCAAATCTAACTATTAAAAACTAACAGATTCAATAAAATATTTTTGTTTTTAATGTCTTTGAGCCACAATAGCTCAATCAGGCATCTATCTTGTTACTGGAGGGTAGCAAGTTTGAGATTTAAGCCAGCCAAAGATCTACCATGTTCATTAATGGCAGCTGGGATAAATGAAACAGGTTCATGGTCACAATGTCTTCCAAGTTGTCAAATAATATCTCTGGAGATAACAGGCCAAGCTTAGGGGTGATTTACTTGGTCCCTGCTTCTAAATTACAAGGACTTACTTTGCTTGTTTCTGTTGTCTGAGGGAATAATTATGTGCTCCCATAGTAAAATGACCAAAGAGGTATCTGCAGTTTGGTAGTGGCAAATGCTATAAAACAAGTGGCATAACAAACTGTGTAAGAAATAATAATGATGTTTTAGAGCAGGGATGGACAAACTTTTTTGGCCGCTGGCCAAAAATCAAAAGAAAGTAAGTTTGGCAGGTCAAGATAAACTTTTCTAAAATTTAATAAACAATATACAGTTGAACTTCGATAATCGAAGTCCCAGGGGACCCCCAAAAATATTCGACTTATCCGAAGTTCGAGTTATCGAAGTTACCTACCATTCCTCTCAACTGGCACTTAAGATGATCGACATGGTTTAAATGGTTTGATCTGTGCCATAATACTATAGTTGTACGCATTTCAATTTTTCAATAGGCTATGTAAATAACAAGAGAAGACTGGGTTCCAATGGTTAAAAACTCAAGAAATTGGGCCTCATTACATATTAATTAGTATACATACCATGTAAATCTCATTTGAAAAAAGCAGTTATTTTTTTGTTGTTTACATTTAAGGTTGTTGGCATTCACAAAGTCACCTAATTTTGAACACAGTTAAATATGGTGTTGTCTGTACCTTTGGTGGTCTCCAGATATTATTGTAAGATGTGCTTGCTCGTGACCTCTCGCTTCGAGGTTCTAGAAGGTCACGAGTGGACTGGAATTCAAAGTTTTGAACAGAATTGTGTTTTTTTACCAGGGAAATCTATCAAACAAATTCGACTTAGAAGATGTTCACTTTGAGTTATCAAGGCAATTTTTTAAAGAAAAGTATAGAAATGTTCGGGACTCGATTAAAAGTTCGAGTTAGCAGATTATTCAACTTATAGGAAGTCGAGTTATCGAAGTTCGACTGTACAAGTATTATGGTTTAAATATGTTAATGAGATAAATGAAATTGTGATTTCATTTGTAAAAGTTCCTTATACTAAAATTCGAAGTGAGATGTAGTGATTTTAAGGAATGAAGCTAAATGCTCATCTGTCAGTCTACTTCTGAAATTATTCTTTCTAAGGTTCAAAGTTGAAAACACTTATTCACATATATAAGAAGAAGCAAACATAGCACTGATCTTTTGGGTGAGATAATAAATTTGCAAAATAATATTTAAACAAAATAGAAAAGGAGATGGATATATAATGAATAAATATCTATTTCTTTTAATTTGCCTAGACCAGCAACTTAAAATTCCATCCACAGGCCGGATAAAACATTGCCGGATAGAATTTGGCCTGCAGGCCATAGTTTGCTAATCCCTGTTTTAGAGTAACATTAACTTTCTTAACTAATATGAATTTAAGCAAAATAATTAGTTTTAGTTTATTATATTTTGCACATGATTTTATATGCATAAGAGCCACATCATTCACCTGCAAAAGCTGTATGTGACTACACTTGATCTATACAGTAGACAGATTCCATAAATTTTTATCGTACCTTAACAATAATAGTTCATGGAACATTTAGAAAATTCTCTTAATGTCATACAAATTTCTTAAGAAAGGAAAAATTTAGTAAATTTAACATGCTAATTTTCTGCTAAACATCTACTCTTAAATTTAAAAGGAAAAAGAAAGAGAGAGAAAGTGATATAATTCTACAATATCAATATTATACTATTATTAAAACAACATCTTATTCTTCCCAAGTTAGATAGAAATATTAGTTCTACTTAAGTAATTTAGAAATAAGTAAATGAACTCAACTCTGTACATATTTCTTTCTTTAAAAAATTTATAAAGACATAAATAAATCGAAATTTTATCCTTTGCTGACTCAGATTTTTAAAAAAAAGTAAATAGTATGTAAAATAATAATCCTAGTTAAATTTACATTTAAATTTCAATACATCTATACATATAAAAACACGTATGTATGCAACACCTAAACTGATAATATTTCTACACTCCAAATAGCAATAGCTGCAACAACCAGAAATAGACATTAGCAGCTGTCCATGATTTGTTTGAGATACCAATTTTGGTATTGTGTCCTGCGCTTTAAATATAAATTGCATGTATTAAATTGTGTATGTGCACAGTAAAGCGTCAGCTTTAGAGAATTTAGCTTTGGTTCTTAATTTTTTAGCTAAGGTCTCCTTACCCCTTTAACACTGTATGTTTATGATGACAGACAATGATAACATTTCTTACATCTTTTATTTTCAGTTGAGATGTTTTGCAAAGAAAAACATAAAACTGAATGTGACCATGTTGGTAACATAACAGCTAGTACAGGGTTCCCACTCTTTTTCCAGAACAAAAATTAAGGACTTTCTAAGGTCCGAAGTAACTTTTTCTAAGAACCTACTTGAAATACATGACATAACGGCATAAACTCTATCTCTCAAGAAACATATTTTAATGATTATGAAATTACATGAGACTGTGGATCTCGTCAATGGAGAAATTGATCGCGTTCCAATTTAAATATTAAGGAGTTTTTAAGGACCTTTGACAAAAATTAAGTAGCTTTAAGGGCCCTTTTAAGGAGTTCTTAAGGACTTTTAAGGACCGTGGGAACCCTGTAGTATTAAAATAAATAATATGTAAAAACAAATTTTTTTATAACATATAACAAATAAATGTAGCACTTGAGGTAATTTTAAGGAAAAAGTGGAAGAATATTTAGCTAAATGAAAATTAACCATAAAGGAAAAAAGAAAGACAAGAAGTTTCTTTTCCCTGTATATATTTATTATAAAAACTACAGATATGCAAATACATCCACCAATAATTGAAACACAAGACATGCACATTATTAATTAGAAATAATAAAGGAGCACAAATTCCACAATTAAGTAACACACAAGAAGAAATAGTATAAGTCTGAAAGAGAGTAAAAGGCAAAGCTCTAAGAAAGAAGCATTTCTGTATATTTAGTCCCATGTTTAAGCTTATGAAATTGGTAATCAGACCATGTACACATTAATGGTATAATTACCTTAATGCGATCTTGTTTGCCACCATCAAGCATAGCATTGAGCTGTTCATTACATTCTTGCTGCTAAAAATGATGTTTGATTTAGTTGAAATAATCATACGGCATAAGTTTGAAGGACACAAAATGTGTCTGTCTAAAAGAGCTTAAAATGTAAACAGTGCTCTTAAACAAAAAGCAAAGAAATATATTTTAATATATTTTAGAAACACCTCAACAAAAATAAACTCAATGAAACAAACTGAAATCAGTGCAAAGTAGACAAAAGCATATAATAAAATGCTAAAAATAAATGATGGATTGATAAAGGAGCATCACAAATCACAGAAATTTAAAATGTCTAAATTCAGTCTTAAGCTCCAAATCTTGTATTAAAAACATTCAAAATTTCAATTTAAGATTCATGTGAGAACAAGAGTCTAACTTTGCATAGTAAATATCAAACAGTATATTATATAATAGCATATAATCATTTATTTTTAACTACCATTTAAATAATGTTTCAAGAGAAGTTGAATAAAAATCTCTTCTTATTTATACTAATTAGTTTAACGTCTTTTAAAGATTTGCTTCTGGTCATTTATTAAAGAACTAAAGAGTCACATATGAAGCAAAAATTTCTTCACGATGAATTAGGTCTTTAAATGTTTCATGTTTAGCAACATAATACACCTTTTGGAAGACACAGCTGTTTACACTAGACTGTAAAGTTATTAGATATGACAGCAAAACTAAATGCTGTGCATATTTCATAACAGAAACATATAGAAATGCATGTCTAATAAATAAGCTGTCTTACTGCAATGAATTGAAAATCATACCCATTAACTTTTAAGAAATGCCTAAAAAATTCTAAATATTGCAAAAGCTGAGGGAGGAGGAAGAAAAACAGAGGTAAAGAAAAATAATGTCACAAGAATTTTAAATTGATACTCCATAATTCTAATGGCTTTAAATTTATAAAATAACAAATGAAGTTTTAATAAATTAATTCCTGTTATTCCTTTTAGGGGACAATTTGGCAATCCTATGAATGATTTTTACATCTTCAAGTATCTGCTGTTTTTTATAATTTTGTCCTTTGGATCAACATTTTATAATTTACAAGCCTTACATATGAATTCAATGTTTTACATTTGAAAAACAGAAATGTGAATTTACTGCTTTAAGTTTTAAGGACATAAAGTGTGTTTGTGCAAAAGATGCATCAACTAAACTCATGACAATAAAACTACACCATTATTATAAAACTACTCTTTACAACACTGCATTTGGATATGATAGCAAATAAATCTCTTATTGTGTAACTTTCTTCATTAATAAATGATTTCCTATGATACTTAAAGTTACAGCTGACTACGAGGACAGGCCATAATATTCAAAGTTATTTAAAATTCCTATTATTAACTCTCTGGATTTTATAATAAGTTTAAGATATTAATATATATTTAGCACAAATTATTTGGCTATTAATAGGTTAATCACACAGAAAATCTGTACTTACATGTAAAATTTTAATTACATTTTAAAGGAGCAGTTTTATACAATTATTATTATTATTATTTATATAAAAAAAAATTCTACATTATAAAATACCTAATCATGAAATTGTATAACACTCTTAAGTTGTATATTATATACTGCTTCAAATATGTCTTTACAATGTTGTAAAGGAAAATATGAAATACATTTATATAAATCAGTATTATTCTAAAGTACAAATGTTTTACTCTAAAATTAAATCATTATTTTGAGGGAAACTGATTCTTAATATAGTTTCCTCTTAGAAAAGTTTTAATATCAAATATCTGGGATAGAGAAAAAAAAAAAAGAATTAAATCTGTAGCGAGGTGAATCATCTAAGAGCGGGAATTTCTCCAGCCAATCTGAAGAAGGCGCAACTGACGTCATGTCACGTGCTTTTCTCCACTTTTTCCCACCGGAGATGAGCAACCGCTAGATATTCGCCTTTTCCTCCCGATTGGACTTCCCTCGCTCACTATCCCCAGTGACACGGTCAATTCTTTCTTAATAAATTTTAATTGTTATTGTTACAAGACATTGTTTTTATTTTCACCTAACCTTCTGATAACCGATGGATATTCATGGAAACCCCCATTCATAATAAATCCAAAACTTTGACAGTAAATGTATATAAATAAAGCTCTATAAAATTTTTAGTTATTTTTTAACTACACATGTCCTTTTAAATTTTTAAAAGATAGTATTACACATTTTTCAACACTTTATAAACTTTGAACTCTAAATCAC
>CM063506.1:160022997-160082997 GCA_032207245.1 Pardosa pseudoannulata | reverse complement strand
TTCGAATCCTGGTGATGGCATCATGTCCATAGCCATTTAGAATTGGCTTTAACCTGTCCGGGATGAATGCAGGAAGTATACGTTTGCGCTAGATGCCGATCAGGAACTAATGTCACACAGTTGTATTGTTGTATTGGAATGAAATATTTACTATCAGATGGCATTACTAATCCAAGGTCCTTTCAAAAGATTACTCTTGTACATTAGTATTTATCTCTGTGAGGTCAGAATGGGGTCCGTCAAGTGTCTGTGATTTATTTTATTTTTGTGAATATAAACAAACATAAACATGTAGTAGCGGGTGAAAAGGGTAACACGTAGTAAAGAGCCTTTTAACTCATTTTGAAGTGGTTGTTTATAGTTTCGATTCTATTTTAGGATGGGATTTTATGGGATATAGTCTAGCTTAGGTTTTACTTTTAGAATCATTTCTGTTGCCATGGTTAAAAGACCATGTTATCTTTCTGAGGAGGAAATATTTAAAGTTATGAATGATCCATTTGTGGATCTTTCACACGATGACACTGATACAACTATAATTTTTTTGAATTCTTTATATAGTAGTTTTAAATCTTTTGGTTATAAATTAGAAGATGATAATAAAAAGTAATATATTGGTTCTGATTTTCCATTTTAATGGAGTTCTGACAAAGAGGAACTTCTTAAAATTAATTTTAATTCGAAACCGGGACTTGATATGAAAAAAAAATTCAGTGCCCATGCAAACTGAATTAAACTTTTTTATTTGTTTTTCAATGAAAATAAGATCCCAATTACTGTAGAAGAAACTAACTCCTATGCAAAAAAATATCTGTGAAATAGATATTAATGAATCAAGCACATTTACAGTCCAATCGTCAAAAAAAAATTGATGATATTATAAAATATATCTATATTTTTATTGTTAAATAACAATTATTTTAATTAAACTTTTTTGTTATGATTAAAATTATGATACCTTTAATCACATATTTAAAAATGGTTTGATTTTTAAGTAAAGTGTACATTTTATCCATTATTATTTAATGTTTACTTTCCGAAATTGAGTATTTGGCTTAGCGGGAGAAAATGCCACGGCCTGTACACACAGTTCGTGTGTAACAGCTCCCGTCCCAAACGGGTTAACCAGTAAGTTCTAGTGTTGTTAGCCTCCATATAGCAAAAGTAGACCACAGTGCTCCAAACTATACCAAAATCCCCACAATTTTGTATTTTACCTACAGATCAACCTCCAGGTATTTATTAGATGAGAAATATAAGAGAAAAAATTTGGAAATGTATAGCAGAACATATGAAGTTATTTGATAGGGTAAATAAGAAGTAAAGCTTACAATTACAATTTTTTAAAGAAAAACATTTCAGTCCCAGTCCCAATTAAATTAATTTTTTTATATTTATTTATTTATTTATTTTTAATATTACGCCCATCTGAACTCTTTTGAGCATACGATGCCTTGTAGTCCAATATAGACAAGAAATTGCCCAATTAGATGGGAGAGTCGAAAAGGAACCCGAAGAAACAACATCCTGTAGGGCAGGACAAGAAGAAAGATGATCTCCATGCATTGGGGCCGAAGCACAAAGAATACAGTTTGGTGAATCAGCAAGACCAACTTTGTACAGATGAGCCTGAAGAAAATCATGTCCAGTCTCAAGGTGGAAACAGGCCACACCAATAGCTCTGGGCAAGGTGCCACATACTTGCCTATCCAAAAAAGAAGACCATTTTTTTTCCGGAAGCAATATCTCTATAATGGCACAGTCAAGAATTACAAACAGGTTCACAAATGGCCCACTTAACATTTCTTAGAGGGGCACAAGGTATGGGTTGGTGCAGAAAACAGCCCTCCTTAGCAAGCGCATCCACATGCTCATTCCCAGGCACATCACAGTGGCTAGGGATCCATTGCAGAATTACCTCCTTCCCTGATTCAATCAAGGAACTAATTCACTTTTTACACTCGAATTCAATGAGATTAAGTACCCGAGTATAATTAGTTATTGTACGAATGGCAGCCATAGAATCCACAAAGAGAACAATTTTTTCTTTATCTGTATTTTCAATCGCTCATTAAATTTAAATTGCCAACCCAACAAAATTCTAGGGTCTTGTACTACTATTTTATTTTATGAAAACTAGGCAATGCAAAAGTGTAACGATAATAATGTAAATCTATAATGGCTGACAAATACACAGCTGCCAACATACAAATTTTAAAGATCTATAATTTCAGATACTATATGCTGAGCAAATATATTTATATATACACACACACATATATATACATTAAATATATACTTTAATAAATACTTATTAAAACCTTTCAAGAATTACATGCAAAGTAAATATAAATTTATACACATATTAATAAGTTTATATCGTAGTCAACAGTACTCAAATGGAATCTAAATTAATAAAGCACTTCACAAAAATTGGAATGAACAAAACAAGATCTAGAAGAGCACTACTAAAAATCATTCTATTTAAAAAATAATTAATTATGTTTTAAATTATTGTTAGGGGCAGAATTCCTTTGGTTGGACACTCTTTATCAAGAGTCTGTTTAAAACAATACTCATGCATCATCATTTCAGTTATTAATATATCTTCTAAATTTTTATCAAGGATAGAACTTTTAAATTCAAGTCTTCTCCTACCTACATTGCTGAATATCCTCTCCCATTCTCGATTATTATGTGGTATTGTTAGAATATACCACATAACTTTTAAAATTATATTATATTTCCATTCAATCGAAAACTGTATAACAACTGTAGATGGCATTTCTGTGGTGCCAAAAGAATTATCTCCTGCATTGCAAAATGTCTGTATGTATCTAACTTGTCATTGCAGATTGTAAAAAGAAAAAATTCTGCAAAATTCTTTTTTTTTTTAAGTAACTCAAAATCTTACAGTTTTTCACAAACAAACATAAAATCTTATAATATGACACAAATCCACACAATGTACAGCAAAGCTGTCAAATTAGCAGGTACGCAAATGAAAGTTCAAAGAAAAGACAATAAACACTAAATTTTAACTACAGAAAAAATCAAAAAAAGAAATGGGATTTTACCTTTAATCTCTTTCTTCATTTCATCATCCACTTCATCAGGATTTACATTTTCAAGGTCAAAATGCCTCAAAATAGCTTTTTTCTGTCTCTGTGAGTAAAAAAGATACAATAAATTAACATAAGTAACCAATGATTTAGCCACAAGTTCATAATTGTAATAAAACAAAACAAAAACAATGTTTTGTACTGCAGCAGTGCAATAGAATAAAAACTGGTAAAAAGGGGTAAATTAATGTATAAAAAGAAGTTCATTTATATGGTTATAAATAAGAAGACATACCTTTATTTCTTCTTGCCTAACACCATCTAACAGTTGCCTTAACAACTCATGACTATCTTGTTGCTGAAAGTGACGAAATTGTGGACACCTATAAAATTATACATAGTACAGCAATAAATATAAGTCCATGATGAACTTTAACCCAATTTTAAAAGTTAAATCTATCATGTACATGATATATACACTTAAACTCACACTAAGAATAAAGAAACATAGGAAAGAGAATATAAGTACACAGTTATAGTATAAAAGTATAAGAATAAAACAAAAATATAGAAACAAACCAAAAAAACTGGTAAAAATTCTAAATGTGGGGAGAAAAATCTCTTTGCAGCTTTAGAAAATTTTACTTTAATTATAGTACAACATTTTGAAAAAGGTTAAGTTAAAATACATAATAAAAAAAATATGCTACCTTAAAGGTAGCATATTTTTTTTATTATGTATTTAAATATATGAATATTATATATGAAATTAGAAAATAACATTACTTTCAAAGAAAATTATAACATTCTTTAAAGCTGTTTAATAAAATCTAAGACTACTATTACTTTTTTTTTTTAAACTTGAAATAAATTTCAAAAGTGTTTCTTTCTTTTTTTTTTTTTTTTTAAGTTTTAGTTACACTGAACCTGAAATTATAAATAATTTTATCTTTAAAAAAAAAAAAATCCTAAATCAGTAAAATTTTGGAAAATTTCCAGATTTTTATGAATTTTTGAAAAATAATCCAATATTTTCTGGAATCATACAGTACTCGGACAGTATTCTGATGTGTGAACATACTGGTTAAAATCTACTAGTTTTCATACTGAAATATGGTTCAGTTACGTCTCTAAAACAAACTGTTGTGATTATTTTTACTTAATTTTGTGCTTTTATATTGCAGTCAGATCCTGATTTAACAAATCCCTATCTAACAAGTTTTGCGATTTAATGAATTTTTAATGAAAATTCGTTAAATGTTTTTATTACATTTATTGTGACAATGTAGGAAATTCAGATTGGTAGTACTAAATGAACTATCAGCTAAAATGAAATTTTAAGTTAAATTTTCATCAACATTCCACTTGCATAAAATTGAAATTAACAAATTTCTTCAATTTTTACTCCTTTTTTAGTGCATTTAAAATAAACATTTGTTCATTTATTATTTGATAATCCTAAATATGATAAACCATATGTAGTCATGCACTGTACTATACTTACTTTTTAGATATTTCCCCAAATAAAGATGAAGGATTAACAATGTCAACCTTTGTATTAGAAGATGCACTCATTTGCTCAAGGAAGTTCAATAGACTATTAGTTAAAGGAAGCTGGCGAAGTAAACTTAACTTAAAGGTACTCTACAAATAGAAAAAATTATATCATTAAAAATATCCCATTTAAAACATATAAATAAACAGAAAATAGATCTAGCTTAATCAATTCATGTATTATCTGCAATTTTAATGTATGACATTATTAAACTGTTGCTCTTACTATGCATTATTTAGATGATGTTTTATATAATACTCTAAATTTGAGAAAATTCAAAACACTTTTAAAAGTTAATATAAAGTTTAAAATACTGCAAATGTCACTTACAGCATTTTCACTCTCTGTAATTTCACTATTTGTAATGGTTAACTCTGGCACTTCCCATAAATGTGCAGGATTGCATGTATTTTTTAGTTCATGATACAGTAGACTAGTTTGATTAAGATTCTGAAAAAAAGTATATATGCAATGCATGAAATACATATTCCTTTCTAAATTCATTTATAAATATACAAAAATACACAAATAAATCAATATTATAACAAGGTGTCCAGGGAGAAACCATTTAGAAATTTCCTGATAATTCACTAATAAATTCACACTATTTAACACATACTTTCTTCCATTCCTTTTATACAGGGTATCTGCCAAAATAAAATTTTTCAAATCCATGACTTTTCATGATTTTCCTTGATTTAGCAGATCATTTTTCACGACTTTAAAAAGCTTTCATTAAAGTATATATGAATAAAACTTCTGATGTACATACAAATAAAATATATGCTTTTAGAGAAATTACAGGAATTTTATCATAAAAAAACTATAAACTTACTTTATAAGTGTTAATAAACTCACATACATAAAAATAAATTCTTGTATCTACATACCTAAGTTTAATCATATAGCAATTTTTCAATCAAAATGTTTCCAATTTGAATTCAGGGTACTTAGGTATTATCCAGGTGACCATGAATAATAGCCAAATATAACACTATAATGTTTATATACAATATCCCTAGAGATAAACTTATATTTTGCGCAAAAATCCTAACTAATTTTTATTAAAAAATAATTATTATATTAATAAAATTTTAATTTACAATTTAAGAAAAAACCAGAATAATATACATTTACCCACCCATTAAGCTTTCTTGCTTTGAGTTTCCTTGGTGAACAAATTTTACTTGGCAATGGGATAATACATAAGTACCAAACTCAGTAACTTCAACCAAATGACAAGTAAAAATAGAATTAAACAATTCAATGCATTTTTTTAATTGGTAGTTTAGCGGATCCATGACTTTCCATGACTTTTACTCATTTTACTTGAAAAATCAAGACTTTCCATGACAAAATAAATCCATTGTCTAAATCCATGATTTTCCTGACTTTCCAGGTGCGTGGAAACCATGTTTATAAGATTATTTTTACAAATAAATTTATACCTAAATAATGTAATAAATTTTAATGTAAACAAAATCCCAATGTTTAAAACTTGGAAATATTCTTCTCTGTCTTGGGTGTTCAGAATAACATTCACGAGAAGCAGACAATCTATTTCATTAAAATAATATTTAAAAAAAAAAAGTATGACAACTCTTACAGTTCTACCTTTGCCCATTTTATTCACATTTAAATAATGCAGTGAAACATTAATTAAAAATTATAATCATTATTTTAAAGAATCAATTTGTCTATGATAGCCTGACTCATTGTTAGCTTCTTCTTTAAAAATTGATAATTTTTGTTTCAATTAATTATTATTTAATTTTGATTTTTTTAAAACTTCAATTGATTTATTTTCTGAAGATACACTTTTTCATTTCTCCATAGTCTCATTTAACAGCAAATAACATTTTAAAAGAATGGAAAAGAGGTCTATGAATAGAGAGTAACTTTTATTAATTTTGACTTCTGGAATTCATTATTTATCAAACATTTTTTTGGCAGAAAATTCCTTGATATTTCCAGAACTGTTAAATTCCCTTATAATTCCCAGTTTTCCCAATAGCTGGACACCCTGTATAATTTTAAATCAATAAAATATGTACAAAACTGCTACTAGAGTTGAAATTGTTTTGTTTAAATAACTGAGAATTGAATATTACAGAAATAGTTATAATAAACAGCTATTTTTTATATGGAATACTATACTTAAAATACTATTTATTTCACTCAAACTTTGTTATCTAGAAAATAATGAGATTATTTAAATAAATTTAAAATAATAAAATTATTAAAAATATTTTAAATAATATTATGTTATAGCTCATAAGACTGATATTTTAATAAATAGCATATTGCTATATTACAATTTAAAATTAGTTAAAATTACCTGCATCACAGCATTAAAGAAACAAGTATTCCCCAAATTTCTTAAACCCTGTAAAGAAATAAATAGAATGAAACAAGGTGGGGATATATAATAGGCTTTAAAAATACAGATGAAGAGAGAATATTGCAAAAATAAAGGAATAGTAAACATTTTCATGCATGTCAGTCAGTAACACAATAAAAACATTTCCACATACAAAAACTCTTGTCATTGCATAGTGGTTTCAAAAAGCTTAAATATGTAAATGACATTTTATAAATAACCTTAAAATTTACAAGGAAGCATTTTTGAAAAATTTGGCTTTTCTACAGAGTTTTTAAGACACTACAAATACTTTGGAAACATTCTGAAAAAGAAATTAAGGCTTTTGTAATAGCATATGAACTAAATGTTTATACAATATCAATGTTCTCACTACAGCATGAGGATGCAGAAAACCTTGCATATTTTCTTCTTTTATCAAATTAAAAAATTATTTCTATGCAAAATTTGCACACTTTATAAACCAAATTCTTTGTGTATGAAATTTTTACATTTCAAAAAATTAATGCACTTATTAAATATTGGTTATATTAGTTTTATTATAAGCAAAGCATTTTTCAATTTTTATTAAATCTTTCCATGCTATGCGAAAGTCCCGCATTTCATTCTTGCTACCTTTATTCATATTCCTTGTTTCTCATTCAACTAATCACAATAAGAATATACAAAAGTGTTTTACACATAGCTGAAATATTTGGGGCATTATCAACACCCCTAGACAGGTGTGAATGTGACATTACTCCACAAATGTTACACATCCCACTGCAAAAGAGCACCTGAGATAGGATGCAATTTTGTGGCAATCAAATTCACTATTTTATACATGAATACCTGATTTAAATCAAGATTTAAATCAGTTGATTTTTTAAAAAAGTCATTGATTTAAATCAATTTTTAAAAATTGAATTTTTGAAAGAAAGCTGTTAGTAATAAGCACAATAAGAAATTATTGACAACCCAGAGTTTCTCCCAGATGGTTTCAGGAGGCTGCTGCACCCTGCCTGTCCTTGTATTATTAAAATAGCACCTTAAATATTTTATGAATAACCACTTTGTTAATTTCAAATATAAACAAGAAGGCAGATTAACACTAGTTTTGCCATGTGATGTGTGCTGGAACACAATGGTAGATTCTTTAACCAAATACATAACAAACTGGTCTGTTCTGTTGAAAATTTGTGAAGAGCAAGGGACAAAATTGATAGTATTGTTTACAATAAAGTAGTTAATATTGGACTGAAAAGAAATGCAGAAAATCTTTTAAAATGATTGGAACCTATTGCTGTAGCTTTAGACTCTATTAAAAAAAAAAAATACTTGTAGATATTCGGAAAACTTTAAAGATTAAACTTAAAGATGTGGATAATGATAAATCCAATTTAACAGCTTTTAATAAGCAATACCAGCAAATACTGGTAACTTTCCATTTCTTAGCTTATCAAGTAGACCCTCGTTTTTGTGGAAAAAATCTGACTGATTTGGAAAGAAAAAAATCTTTTACATTTGCAAATGAAAAGTACTCCCCTGATATTATTCCTCAATACTGTTCTGATGTCCCTGGCAGAAAAAAAAAAAAAATTGTGTTTTCTTATCTCTAAACTCTCTACTCTTTAGTTACTGTGTTAGGAACTCACGAATCCACCATTCTATCCTTATCTTTCATCTTTTATTTGTTTATGCTCTGCTCGTTGTCAATTTCTCTGCTTACAGTAAGAAATCTCTGGATTTGAGGGCTTGGCCCAGGTAATCCAGTTGACCCATCATCTTGAAGATCTTAAAGATATTATTCCTGTTCTCATGAAATTCCTAGGAAAATCTGATCCTTTCTATGAATTCCTTTTTAATGAAGAAGTGATTAGTAAGATTTCCCCCCTCGATTGGTGGAAAAGTTATTTTTTCTCAAATAAAAAGGGTAAAATTGACCACCTGGATCAGGCACTTTAGTAATTGTTGACTGCAAGGGCATCAACTGCTTCTATCGAGAGGATTTTTTCAACATATGGATTAGTGCAATCTAAACTTCAAAACAGACTTAGAAAGGACAAAGCAGCTAAACTTGTTTTTGTTTATAAATCATTTAACATTTAACCACTGTCACAAAATAAAACGTTGGTAGTAAAATTTTCATAAAAAATAAAAAATTATTGTGATTACTTAGCCCTTAATCTATCCTCATCTTTCTAATAATTCTATGGTTAAAGGAGTAAAATGTATAAATTAACATGAAGCATCCTTATTTAAATTATGATATAGATAATTAAAACAAGCATAAAACCCTATATTGTAAGTAATTATTTTCTACTGATTTATGAATTATTCTTATATATTATATATATTTATTTATTTTAGTTATATGTATTTTTTGCTATATATAAAAAAATAATTGATTTAGACATCTAACTTGAACAATTTTATTTGTTTGTATCAAATATACTTAAATATATTTAAATTTCAAAAATCCTATTTAAATATAAAAAAAACTTGATTTAAATAAAAAAAATCTGACATTTTGATTTTTTTTTAATTGTGATTTTTATCAACCCTGTTTTAGAAACCTCACTCTCTTTGTGAGAAAGGGAGATAAATTCTGTCTCAACCTCTCTTTTTTTTTCTTCCTGTGATGAGAATCCTGCAATATCATTAAGAAATGGCCTTTTGGCTGAACTGAAAAAGCATAGCAATGTCACAATCTTGTAATAATAGGAACATGAAATGACCATATCAATATTCTAATGCAAAATAAAGAACAATAAATTATGAAAGCACTAATAGCATATTAATTACACTTGTTACAGTGCAACATCCCTAAAATGTCCTTCCTCAGACTTAAAATAAACTTAAACAATACCTTAATGGATATTCTTGCAGCAATTTCTTTAGTATTTTTTATTGATTTTTTCCCTTTTTCTACAGGAGTAGTGGTTTCAGAATTCTGTACTACAGGTTCTTCTTTTATAACTGAATTTTGTACACTTTGTTGAGAAACATATTTAGCCATGCCTATAAAAAAAATATTTAAATCTATTTAATCAGGAAAAAACTCTTTCTCATACAGGTTCTGACTTTATATACCACAAAATCAAAGATGGTTTTTTTTTTTTAATACAAAATGTATACAGAAGCATTCAAACATATATTTTTAGAGTTGGGTTTTGATGACAAAAACAATATACTTTAGGATTGAATTTTGAAATATATAATATATTTCAGGGTTAGGTTTTGATATCCAAAAACCAGTTTTCGACGTCTTTAAATTGGGCTTTTAACTGGATTAAAAACCCAAAATCTTAGTTACATCTTTTTAAATACACAGTACAATTTACAGTCACTAATTACTTTTATTTTCTTACTTTTCTTTCTATTTCTATATACTAATTACTTTTGTTTTCTATGTAATTAAAGTGATTGTACTCAAAGCAATCAGTAAATATTAGTTGGATTTTAAGCATAAAATACAATTAATAGTATATATCAAAGAATAATTAAAAGTAAATAAAATTAATTGAGTTTGGCAAACAAGACTTTCTACTTATACATAACACAATTAAACAATTCTATTGAAAATTAATTAAGATATTAAAATATGGCTAGTTAAAAAAAATTATATATGATGTTAAAAAATACTTAAAAATGAAACTTAACAATTGTTTTCTTAAAACACAGAGAAAGATTTATATAAATGAGATCAACACTTTAAATATCCCTGTTTGAACTCAATAGTTTCAATATCATATGCCAGTGGTCGGCAAAGTGCGGGTCTGGCACAAATATCCACGAAAGGAGCAATATTTTCATTTAAAAAAAAACTTGGTAAGAAAAAAATTACATTTTATTTTGATAAATTAAAATTCTTTTATAAACCAAGAACATATATAATTTTTTATTTAAGTTAAAAGATAGATAATTAAAATTTTATATCGTTGTAAAAATACATAGCGAACATAGAATTTAATTTTGTTAGTTTTCTTAAATGTAAACACAAACTATGTACAGGCTACTGGCTGAAATTGTTCGTATGTTTTTGGCACACTCCAGTGTGATAGAAAGGTACCACAAGCATGCACGTGCATACTTTTTCTGAAGTAGTGGGGATACAAATTGGCCTCACGGATCAGCAGTTGCAGTGTAAACAGTCTTGTCTTATCTACCATTAATAAAAATTTATTAAGCATTAATTTAGTTTTATTTAGTATAATACTTATTTAGTGGAATAAAAGTTTACTAAACAAGTAGATTTGGCTCCAAATTTTTTTAAAAATTGTTGTAATGTTCCTATTTGGCTCTTTGGCTAATAAGTTTGCCGACAACTGTCATATGCTAAGAATGCTAACTATTGTTATTTGTAAAATAATATACTCTTTAATGTATTTCTTTGATCATTGCAAAAAAAATACTATTCATTGAATGTTAACTTAATACTCATAATCTATTGACAAATTTAATTAAAATCTTTACTTGGACCAGTGGATTTTTGAGAAGTATTTGAAGCCATTTTCATTACAAATTCTACACATTGCTTCAAGATACGAGATGTTTGCAGACTAATTTCATCATCACAATCATAACACCTATAATTAAAGAAAAAAGTTAGAAGAAGTAATTATACCCAAAAAAATAAATAAAAGCAACTTATAAATAATTTGCTTTATGACGTAATAAAACATGAAAATTTAATAGACAGAAAGCAATTATATATAAAAAATACATAATAGTACATATCGCACTGGAGCTCTCGTGTCTGACTTCCCTGGGCCAAGCCCTCTAAGTCAGAGTACTGTGATTGCATGGTATGAGAAATAACGGATATATTACAACACGATAATGAGGACCAAAAATCGAATTGATGTTAGGAGATATAAAATTTAAATTTAAGTTTAATGTATAAGCTAAGGTTCACGAGTTCAGTGAAGGCAAGAAAAAACATATAAAGTTTAAGTTGATAGAATATACTAAAGTTAGGTATACACATTAAGAATTAATCACAATAGGTTAAGATATGTTATTACTAAAATGATATATTTTTTTTTCAAGTCAAGAAAATGGAAGCATACAAGATGTTAACAGTACATATGACAGTTTCTGACATTTTAAAGTGACAGGTAAAATAATTATGCTTTTTAATCTCATTTAAAAATATAAAACACATTTATTGCACTTTTTAATTATATTTTTGGAAGCTTTCAATTAAAAACATATCAATTATATGCAATAATTTTATATGAAAAAGCTACTAACACAAAATATATTTCAAATTTAAGAAACTAAAAAACAATGTTGTTCTTTTTTTAATATACAGCATAGATACAACTCTTTTTTTTATTTCATTACCATTAGTCAAAAGACCAGAATCCATTGTCTTGATGTAGTATACTCCAATAAGAAATATTTCCTTTTCCATTTTTAGAAAAACTGAAGAAGTTTACACAGATGTGTAAGTTCAATACCATTTTTAGAAAAAATTAAGGTTATACAAATACATAACATAAGGAATAGAAATAACAGTTTATTTTCCCATTTTGATACAAAAATATATTGCTCGTTTATTTCTAATTATATCGATATATATTTTATGAAACTATATTATATTTTTAACTCAGATATTGTAAATAACAAATGTCCTTTAAAAATATAGTGAGCCAGGTGTCTTCCTTATCTAGTACACACAACAAATATCACTGAAACTACAGTTGGAAAAAAATCTTACTTTTAAAACAATAAAAAAATCAGATTTATTTGATTTAAATTAGATTTTTTTTTATTTAAACCAGATTTCTTTGATTTTTTTTTTAAATACTAGTTTTAATTGTTGTTTTTATGTTTTTTGCAATATATTTAGAATAGTTTGTTGTAAGAAGTAACATCTTATCTATCTAGTATATTCTATACACTGATTACCTAAAATTAAATATATAAATTTTAATCTAAATACATTCCATTATTTTGTAATTGGATAGTGCAAACTAAATAAGATGTAAATTTAAAGAACAAATTAAATATTCTTTTAATGCAAACTATTTATTAAAAAAAACAAATCACAATTATTTCAATATTTTTTAAGCATTGAATTATGGATTTAATTGTTTCAATTAAAAAAAAAACTAGTTTTGATGCTTTATCAACTTCTAATTCGTTACGAATTCTAGAACGAACAATACCAAAAGAAAAAAACTGTCTTTCCATTCCAGCAGACAAAGTCACGGCTGTTGTTATTGGGTAGACAAACTGGATTTCAAGTCCTGTAACACTCTCTTTACCTCCCATTACATAAAATGAATTCCACCAGTCATAATCCATCATTGTACTACCCCTACTACATACTTTCTGATAACAACCCCTAAATTCTTGGGAAGCACATGCTATCTATTGACACTTATTTACTTATTGGTATTACTGTGATGACCGATTCCCAATTCTCCTGTCTTTGGTAAATAGGTTTTTAAAAAAGTGAAAAAATGATTTAAATCAATGATTTTTTTTCAAAAAAAAAATCAACTGATTGAAATCATAATTTAAATCAACTGATTTAAATCATGCCAACCCTGACTAAAAACCTTTAAAATATTTTTCATGTGCCTACCTTTTCTTTTAATTTTGGTTCTTACTTGCAGATCTAACAATGAAAAATAAAATTTTATGTTTTTTTTGCTTTGTGTTTAAACTCTGGGTCAAAAATTTTCCCAATGTTTTTAATCTATCCACAAAATTGAAAGTCTGATAGGTAACTCATACTTCTTAAATATTTTCAGTAATACATTATATGTTTACAAATTAATACTAATTAGTGAAATAAATAACTAAATAGAGTAGGGATTTAAATGTTGCATAATATCAGTTTAAATATCAGTAGTAAACAAAATTATTCAATTCAAAAATGAACTACATAAAATTTCCTGACAAATTATATCTATCTATATCTTACATATCTGATTTTAAAATTTATTTTTATCAGAGTAAAGGTATTAGAGTAAAAGATAAGCATCTATTGTCCAAACAGTGCTTGCTAATAATAAAATATGATGCATAAAGTTGAAATTTTAAACCTCTTAAATTATATTTAAAAGAAGCGACTTTATTTTTAAAAAAATTAATCAAAACTTAAAAGAAATCTTTTTACAATTATACTATAAAACATTTATGAATTCATTTTGGTGATATATAATAAGAAAATAATAAAAAAGTGCATACCAGACAGAACCAGAGATTGTGCTTAATACTAATGAATGGCAATCAGAGTGTAGCGTCTTAAAATGTTGCAAACCATGTTTATTTTCCGATGTTCGTCCACATCCTTTATACCCACACTGAAGACAAAGCCAAACCTCAGGTTCTTCTACATCATTATTTTCAGTCGGGCAACCCTAAAATTAATATGGTATGAAATCTTTTCTAGTCAAAAAGGATTTTTTATAAAAATTGTAAAGGTAATACTTACATTACATGTCATTATACTTTGTGCTGACTTTAACGATTTTTTTACTCGACCAAAATGTATCCCTCTTACAACATGGGGGCAACTTTTTCCTATAATAGCAAACATAAATTTACTAAAGCAACTCAATTTAAAATGTTCTAATTGTATCATAAATATAAAAAGAATCATAAAATTTAAAAAACCTTAATGCTAATGATGATAAATATATAGTTGACATATGACTAAAACTTCATATATTAAACATTTACAAAATAATTAATATTTATAAAAAAAATACAAATGTTGTATAAGTTCATCAATTTATTAGTAAATAAATCAGCAGAAATCCTTACAACTGAAAGGAAAAATATTATCTTTAAGCATGTAACTATTTAACATCTCGATAAAAAGAATATATGTATTAAAATTAGAGCAAAAAATCATAGTTTTACAGTCAAACCTTAAAACAATTTAAGCAGTGGAATTTTATAAAATTAACAAAAATAAAACAATATACCAGCAAACAAATACTAGTTGTAGGAACTTATAAGAAAAATCATGAAATGATATCTAGACTCAAATAGATTAAATTTACGAGGCTTCAAATAAATTGAAATGTACTAATGTTTATATTACAAACTAATTTGTTTTATAATAAATATTAATTTCTATAATTTAAAATATGCGGTATGTTTATAGTAGTTTTTTTCATATTATTTAGATTTTTTCATATTATTTAGATTAACATGATAAAAATTTCAGAAAGGAATATTTTCTTATCTAATACTTCCTTTTAAATGATGTACTTGACTAAACAAAAGATTTTTCAAATTAATGAAAACAATTAATTTTCCTTTAAACAACAATAAATAAATCTTAAACTTTAATACAGTTGAAGCTACATTTTTTAAAATTTATAAAATAAACTTTAATTAAAACAGTGGTGAAAATTATCATAATGCATAAGTATATAAATATATATGTGTACCTGTACATTATATATTTTCATCCATATAACTTTATAAACTATAGAAATAAATTACTTTTAAAGTTTAACTGCATTTCTAATATACTTGGTTCTTACTGCTGAGCCTCTGCTCAGCAGTAAGAAAAGTAGAGAACATAAAATTTAAAAGTAGAGACATAAAACTTAAGAGACATAAACATAAGAAAAGTAGAGAACATAAAACAAATGAAAGTAGAGACATAACATAAAATTTTGAGAACTATTCATTTTGATAAGAACAGTTAAACAACCTTTTAATACCTTTATTATTTTCACCTGTAGTTTAATAGATATTTTTTAGTAAAAATTTAAGTACTGCAAACAATTTCTATACAAATTACCTTGAATGTTAACTGCATTATATTCCTCTTCGGAGGTGTCTCCAAAGGATGCATCTTTTTGATGCTTTGGTCTATTGTTCTTTTTCTTAGTCATAGTTCCTTAGTCTGTAATTAGTAAAAAATAAATAAAATGAGACAAAATGATAAAGGAAATATGGGATTTAAACTCACATAATTACAAGACATTGCAACAAAGTTAGACATTTGAACAAAATTGATAGAAGTTTCATCTTTTTTATAATTTTTCAGTGAAATACCACTTTTAATGCAATGTACCTTTACAGATCATATATCCAATTATTTGTTTGATTAAAATAATTCACTATTTAAAATATTTTTAACAGTAAATATTTACAGAAAACAAAACACCACATATGATTACTGCTACTGTCAAATACAAAAGCATAAACACGAGAAGAAAAATACGATACGAAAGATTCAATGAAGTACAAAAATAAAATATTTGATTCACAAACAAAACATAGATGGTGATTAACTCCAATAGAAAAGATCAAATGCCTAAAAAAACCGTCTGCCGCTAATTTAAAATATACAAAGAACTTTATGATTATGTTTTCATTGCATACAAGTTTCGTTTCTTAGTCATTAGCAAAAATTAAGTCATACCACGTGAAAGAAAGTTCAAACTTTAATATTAAACGAACTATTTATTTTGAAAGTTAAAATAAGCTTCTGTTTACAAAAAATAATGTAAAAGTATCAGCCGCTATTTATTTTTCGTTTTTATAATTTTAAATACTTACAGAAAATTTGAAATCAAAAACACGAATACACATTATAAATAAATTAAATAAATAATAAACAGCTGGCTTCTAGCGCTGGCACGTTTATTTTGCTGCCACTATTTTAGATGTAATACTTTATAAACAGTTAATTTTCTAATTTAGCCATAGTTATAATTTTAATATACATCTGAAATTTGATTTAAAGCAAATTTTCATAGATCTGACACAAAAAAAAAGTTTTAAAGTTTATTAGCTAATTTACAATCATTCAGATAATTTTATTTTTGTTATGGCAGCAGCTGTGATAGTATCTGAAAAAGTAGTAAAAATCTATGAAACTTCACTCGTCAGATTAATCTGTAGTAATGTGTTGTTTAGTTCACCGAAATGATTTTATTTTATTATTGAAGCTTCATTTCAACTTCATGTTTATTACTTCTAATGCGATCAATTCTATGAGACGAATATAATTTTAAAATGCTGATTTTTATTCGTTGATGCGAATTGTTTTTATAAATATTGGTATGGGAACCTCCTTCTTGATTTTTAATAATTTCTCAGGTTATTCTCTCCCAATTCGTAAATTATTCATTATTGTATTTGTTAAATAAAGTATTTATCATCTTTCTCGCCGAAATGAATAGTTCAATTTTAAGTATATTTTGGAGGAAGTGAATTTTATATATAACCAAATACTGTTAAGTTTGCAATGTATGGGTTTTTAATTCGTTATAAATCTTTTATATAGCACCGAAACTTTATTTACTAATTTTTTATACCTTTTACATTTAATATTGTTCTTTGGTTCGTTTAAATCATTTTTAAGTTTTAGTAGTAACATAAATTTCTAAATTTAAAGGGTCATACAAATCGTACAACACAAAACCAACACTACGTATAAGATATCAGGTATATTTTTATAAATTCTAATTTTTAAATTATTAGGCTATTGTCTAAAAAATGTAATGGAAAAATAACAGTTTTACAATATTTTGTGTTTTAAAATTGCTTCACATTTCACTATCAAGCTAACTCTTTAAATGCCTTGAATGATAGAAACTACCAAAAAGTTTATCTTTTAACCTGATCATTCAATATTTTGATAGTATTAATTTGATAATTCAACTTGATAATTATTATTCTATTGTTATACTTTTTTAGTTCTTTCTTTCCTACAAAAGTATTAATTATACCAAGTATAACATGTATTACTTTGATATAAAAATTTTAACTGCAGTCTTGATAATTTTTAGAGTATAAAAATGATTCCTGCAACTCCTGATATCTTTAAGATCAGGCCTGAAGCCAAATTAAAGTACGATGAAAAGTTTTTCCAGCTCAAGCCAGTTAATGGCTATATTACAGGTATGAATTATATTTAGAAATGTATGTAATTTTGTTTTATTATTGAGTGATTTGAAATATTGCGAGGGTTGATCCCCATATAAATTAGGTTCAGCTTACGGCCCTTTCACAAAATTCCATATTAAAAAAAAAAAAATCCTCTTTTACAAAATTCAGTATTGTAAAAGTAGCTCCTTCACAGAACTCTGTATAGCATAAGGTTGCTCGTTTTTCCAGCAAAATGGTATTTTTGCCAGGACAGTGGCAAAATCTGGAAAAAAAGGGCAAAATCTAGAAAAATTGGCTGGATTTTAAAAATGTACAAAATAATTAATTATTAAATAACAAAATAATAAATGATTTTGTACATAATACAATTGAGACTTAAATCAGAATATTAATTAGGTATTTCATTAGTATTAATTTGACAATTTAAACAATTTAAAATAATTTTCATTGATGTTAGCAATGAAAATACAGTATTCTATTTTTGTAAATAAATTTATATGATGGTGGCATGGAATAAAAAATGTTTTCTTTATTTATCAATTTAATTTAGTAATGTCTTTGTAATGTGTATATATACATATATGATATATATTATATAAGTACTAAAAACGCTTAACCTACAGTTTGTAGAGGAAATAAGCTAATGATTACATTAAAAACAACAATGCACATAAAAACTTGCAAAATCAATCTCCATTTTATCTTTTTTTTTTTTTTTTTTTTTTTGTATTTCTAGGTATTATAACTTTAGATTCAGATTACTGTTTCAATAACGCATTGAATATTCTATGTTTAAAAAAAAACATTATATTATGTATTCTTAGATTAGAGTTAAAATTAGTAAAAGTCAAAATAGTTACATCCTCGTAAATACAACATATCCATTTCTGCCACTTGGCAAAAATGTATTTTTGCGAGAACGGTTTTTACCTTTTTTTTCCATGGTTTTTTCCATCTTTGGCAAAAACATGCCAACCCTAGTATAGCAAAAGTGACCCCTTCATGAAATTTATTATTGTAAAATTGGTCTTGTAAAAATGGTTCTTTTGCAATTTGAAATCTAAAATTTGCTTTTAAAAAATTTAATTTGTTATTTCTGCTATCAACTAAACATTTACCTGCATTAGGCATACCAATCCACAGCTATATCTCGGGACTATTTAGTGTTTTGTTCTGTATATATATATATTATATAATTTGCTTTTATTATATGTGTTTGGGAGTTTCAAATAGAAATATTATCACTAAAAATGGTCTTTATCACTTGACTGGATTTACTTTTTCGTAGATTTTTTTTTCTCCACAAAATGGGGTCCCAAAATAGGAAACCTAGATTGACTCTTGTATTGATTATTTTAAGGGGTTTTTTTCCTTCTAAATCTCTGTTTAGAAAATACATCAAATTGTAGTTAATTTTTTCTAAAAACTTAATAATTCCCAATAATAACACTAGCTTATGTTTTAATTTTAGTTACATTTTGAAAAAAGTTTCATGGAAATTAACATTTGATTAATTTTTTTTTTTTTTTATATTTTATAATAGTAGTTTGATCTTTCTATAATGTTTTAATCTGTCAAATACTGCTTGCACATTGCTAAATTAGATAGTCTATATTTAACCACTATTTCTGTCATTGGCTCTTTGAAGTAAAAAGTTTAATAAAAGAAATAGGATTTTCTTAAATGGTCTGTTATCTTCAATTTAAAAATGAGTATAGCATCTGCATGTTTCTGAAAGTACATTAGGCCTTTCCTCTCTCTCCCCTCCTCACAGACACATCCATTTTCCTTTTTCCTTAAAGAAAGGTATTTTAAAAATTTCTAATTTTGCTGCACAATTCTATCCCAGTTTTTAATTTTTACAGTTTTTGGTAATGTGAAAATAAATTAAAATTTTTGGAAAAAGAACAATGGATTTTTCACTTGAGTATTATCTGAAATTCCAGAAATCTATTTCATTTCAACAGAAATTTATATCACTAATTTAAAAAAAAAAAAAAAAAAAAAAAAAAAAAAAATTCTTAATAATTTGATATTTTAAAGATATTTAATTCTTGTAAGAACTTGTTAAAAGTAAAGTGACAGTACTGGACTAGAAGGTATATCTGTATTATCAGAGTTTTGTAAATATGATATTTTAAAAATTTAGAATATTGAAAAAATATAAATTTCTTTAAAAGCATTAAAGTTTAGTAAATAATTTTAACATTTTATTTTATTGATTTTTCTAAGATATTAAGTTTGAAATTTGTTTTTAATTTTTTTTAAATCAAATTATAATGAATGCATAAAAGTGTTATTAATTATAATTGAGTTTTAATTAGAATTTTTCTGAGGAAAGGAAAAATTTAAATTAACTTTTAATTATTAATTACAATTACTTGTGCCACTAAAAATCAATCAACCAATATTTTGCAAGAAGAATTAAAAATTTTGTAATTTTTAATTAAGATATCCATCTACGTTGAAAACATCATTTTTTGCTAAAAATCATAATTTTTTTTATTTCTCTATTGTAAAATTTCAACTTTTAGGCTTCTAAATCTGTTTTTATTTTGTCTACAGTATTTTAAAGAAAAGTGACAGCTGTTTAATTATCAGTGACAGCTGTCAAAACAAAACGGAAGTAGCGACTTCAGAACCAGAAGTCGTGAATTTAAAGCCTTTTAAAAAGTTTTTTTTTTTTTTTTTTTTACAAAACTTTTTAAATGTTCATGAAGATTAGTTTAAACATTTTTCTAGTATTTTTAATAAAGAGCTACTTGGGAATTAGAAAGTTTTGAAGCAAAAAATTGTGGGGTATTTTAAACAGGTATTTTAATTTTTTAATAGTTAAAGTTGCTTTCATAAACTTCAAATGTGTTTTTTTCAGAAAGGTATTTTGAAACTTGAAATGTGATTTCTCAAAAAGTTCTTAAAATATTCTGTTGAAAATTATTATGAATGCTTTTGATAGTATTTATTAGTGAATGATCTAAAAGGTTTAAATTTGGATCATTTTTATTGATAGATATAATGGTAATGTAAATTCGTTAAAAATTCAATGTGTATGATTTTGAAAGACCAACAGTTTTTACCAAATGTAAATTAAGCAAAGATTTTAGGTGATTCACTAGTCCAGTGTATAAGAAATGTGTTGCATAAAAAAAATATTAATATAATTTATAAAAAAATTAGACCTTTTGAAGAAAACCTGATTTTTTTTTTTTTTTACTTAATTTTCTTCATTTATTAGATATTTTATAAAAACTTCTCCAGGAATAAATTTTTTAAGTGCAATTCTCTATGATAATATAAAAAATAAATCTAAAAATGTAAAAACATGAACTAGTTTCTACGTTTAAAGAAAAAAATTCTCTGAACGTAGACGGATACCTTTAGGGGTTAAAATTGGGTTCAACAGACCTCTGGTCTCAGTGCCCTACTCTTGAGAAACCCACTTTTCCCCAGTAGCTGCACGAAAGGTTAAAAGGTTTAAAATAACTAAACTGTTAGTCATCATATTCATAACGCATCATTTCTATATATATGGTAGTGTGTAGGAATAAAGTTACAAATAAGAGTTTTTTAATGGTTTCAGAAATTTTATTTGAATTATTTTTAGGTGAACAAGCAAAAAATTTATTTCTCATGTCTGGACTACCTCCCCAAATTCTTGCTCATATTTGGTAAGTAGATTATTTCTTAATTCCTGTTTTAAAAAACTTTGTTTAACATTGAATATCAAATAAAAAATATCTAGCTATAGCTTTAAAATCTTCTTATTTTTGTAATATTGGATTATGTTCTCACTTGATAACAGAAAAAGATTAAACTATTAAATGTTTTATGGAACACTTTATAAGTGCTAAATACAGTGAAACTTCTCTGAGCGGCCACCCCACTATTCCGAGAATATTTGGCTGCTCAAAGGGGGTGGTTGCTCTGAAGGGTTTTATTATAAGATGATTGCTATAATGCATAATATAAACAAGTCTGACATATATTTCTTATTCAAAATGAAACTGAAAATTTATCTAAAGAGAAAACAGTACTTTATTTCATGCTCTCTTACATTTTTTTTTTTTTTTTTTTTTTTTTTTTTTTTTAAGGCTACAATTTGTGAGTTTTAAGTTTTTCCTTTTCTATAACAACCAATTTTTAAGTTCATTTCTTACTTTAAAAGCAGAAAATTAAAGTCTTCATATTCTTTCAAAATCAATTTTTTTTCTTTAATGACTTTGTTGATTTGCATTCTTCTGCAGTTAAATAATTCAACTAACTTTCTTGCCAATTTGTCATTTTCATATTCAAGCAGAACTTCAATGTACTGCTCGAGATTTAGGAAAACGTGTTTCCACATAGTTGCAACTCAGATCACTGACAAACTCATGAAATGAAACTGATGTTGATGACATTTTTGCTGACAGAGGTGCAATTCTTCCTTTACTATATCTATTGGAATTTCAAACAAAGGCCCTAGAATACCTGCAACACCTGATTCTCCAGTTCCTCCCTCAGTTTCTATGGGTGGTGCAATGGGGATTCCCTATCTGAAGGGTGTGGGGAGAATACAAAAGAGATAACAGATTTAATGTTTCTAAGAAAGGGGGGGCCGCTGGAATGGACTTCAAATTATTCCTGGGTCTTATATCCAACCATAAAACTAACCTTGAGATTTTCTGCTCAAAATTAAAGCATTAAGTGAATAAAATTTCCCGAAAAATGAAATGGGCAATCCCACTCAGTGACTGTTTAGAGGGGGTCGGGTGGCCGCTGATACAGGTTATTTTACCATTAGATCTATGAGTCGAAACATCCATGGCATGAAAAATTTGTCGTTTAGAAGGGTGGCCACTATGAGAAGTTTCACTGTATGTGTGTATGTATATATATATATAATATATATATATATATATATATATGGCTGTTCAGAGAAGTTTCACTGTAATATTAGTTTGTGCTATGTATTCCAAAAAAATAAACTTTACACATTCAATAAATCTATCTATTAAAAAATTATTGCCTTTTTCTTTTTCTTATGTGCATATTTTACATACTAAATTTATAACAATGCATTTATATTGTTTATATGTAATCATGAATTTAAAAATGTATTGTGTTATTCAACGATGATTTGGGAAATAAGTAATTTGATATTTTGAATTGTTGATATTATTTTTTAAACTAGTTGATAGTATTCATAATTCTCTAAAATTCATCAAATTCATAGGGCCCTAGCAGACAGAGATGCTGATGGTAAAATGGATTGTAATGAATTTGCAATAGCTATGCATCTAATAGAATTAAAAATGAAAGGTTTTGAAATACCAAAAAATCTACCCCCATCAATGGTAATGCCTACTGCAACAATCATACCAGGAATGACAGCGTTTAGACCTCCTGTAGCACTTGTAGGTAATGTAATTCCAACTTTTTAATCTGTTGAATTTTCTTATGAACTTTATCTTTAAAAGGTAATGTACAAATGTAATTATTGTGTTGAAATTCTTTAAAGGGTGTGTCTGAATTCTTAAAAGTAAGTTTTAATGCAATTTGTTTGTACAGGTGCTGCAGTACCAATAGTTCCTCCTGCTCCCATGACTAATATTGCTGCTGGATATGTTCGCCCTCCTTCCCCTGTTGACAAACCCCAGCGTACTTGCTCAGTTAGCAGTCAAGATTCTCCTACGTAATATATGTTTCTTTTATACAAATTTTGATTAAAAGTTTGTTTTCAATTAAAGTTTTTGGAAGCATATTTTTTTTTACATAATTTTTCATAACTAACTTTTATTTTTACCATTATTGTTGCTTTTGATAGGCATACAAAAGAAAATTCTCTTTTCAAATTAATTTATTATAAAGTTTGTATGGTCATTAAGAACTGAACTTTGTTCCTGTTTTTTTTTTTTAAATGAAACTTTTCTTTATTTTTCTCTGTTGTTTTTCTAATGTCTGCTGTTTTATCTGTTTGTCATTTTTTCTTTTTGTCTTGCATTAAAACCATGCCAAATGATGGCTGATTGGTTAGGGTACCAGAGTTCGTGGGTAGCCGTTCGGAATCGGCTTTAAGCTGTAGGTCCCGGTCTCATTAGCCCTCGTGTTGCAAAAAGTAGACTGTAGCACTCCAAACCAAACCAAACCAAACCTTGAATTGAAAGCTCCTAAAATTTAAAATGAAAAATTACTAGATTTTGAAATTTGTTCTTGATAATGATTGTTTTGAAAAAAATATTTTAGATCATTCCTGTCTAACCAAAAAGCTCTAATAAGCAGCAATTAAAAAAAAAGAAAAAATTGTGTGTGTGCTTGTATAAATTTTTTTTAATTGAAAATTTAAAATAACACATTATCTAAAAATTTATGATCAGTCAAATATTTATAATGATACATATAAATATTCTTTTATACAAATTTTGATTAAAAATTTGTTTTCAATTAGTTTTTGGAAGTATATATAATTTTTTTTACATAGTTTTTCATACCTTACTTATATTATTACCATGATTGCTTTTGAAAAGCTTAGAAAAGAAAATTTTCTCTTCGAATTAATTTATTATAAAATTTGTATGGTCATTAAGAACTGAATTTTGTTCCTGTTTTTTTAAATGACTTTTCTTTATTTTTTCCATTGTTTTTCTATTGTCTGTTGTTTTGTGTGTTTGTCATTTTGTTTTTATTTTTGTCTTTGCAATCATTGAAAGCTCCTAAATTTTTAAAATGAAAAATTACTAGATTTTGAAATTTGTTCTTGGTAATGATTGTTTTGAAAAACATATTTTAGATCATTCCTGTCTAACCAAAATGCTCTAATGGGCAGCAATTAAAAAAAAAAAAAGTGTGTGTGTGCATGCATGCGTGTGTCTGTATGTCCGCCCGCTTGTATAAATATTTCTTAAGTGAAAATTTAAAATGGCACATTATTATCTATAAAGTTATGAGCAGTCAAATATTTATAATGGTACATATAAATATTCTTTTATACAAGTTTTAATTAAAAATTTGTTTTCAATTAGTTTTTGGAAATATATATAATTTTTTTTAGGTAGTTTTTCATAACTTACTTATATTATTACCATTGTTGCTTTTGAAAAGCTTAGAAAAGAAAATTTTTTCTTGAAATTAATTTATTATAAAGTTTGTATGGTCATTAAGAACTGAATTTTGTTCCTGTTTTTTTAAATGACTTTTCTGTATTTTATTCGTTGTTTTTCTATTGTCTGCTGTTTTGACTGTTTGTCATTTTTTCTTTTTCTCTTTTCAGTCATTGAAAGCTCCTAAATTTTAAAAATAAAAAATTACTAGATTTTGAAATTTGTTTTTGGTAACTACTGTTTTGAAAAAATATTTTAGATCATTCCTGTCTAACCAAAATGCTCTAATGGGCTGTAATTTAAAAAAAAAAAAAAAAAAAAAAAAAAAAAAAAAAAAAATTGTGTGTGTGCTTGTATAAATATTTAAGTGAAAATTTAAAATAACACATCTATAAATTTATAGAGCAGTCAAATATTTATAATGGCACATAAATAGTTATAACAGTAAAAATCAATGAAATAAGTGAATCATATATTTGCTATAATCAGTGCAATATTTGTTTTAATAATAAATGTTGTGAATTGTAATGTAAGCTGCAAAAATTTTCAGTATAAGTATTTTCAGTGTATCAGAGCTGTGGTTTAGCCATCCGTTTTCTAGTTAATAATATTGTAAGAGAATGCATTCATAATTTCATACATTAATCAAGTTAAATGGGGGAAAAAACAGCTACTCTGTATTAAAAAAATTTTAAATGGTGGTTAATATATTATAAATAAATTTACATAGTGCTACCTTATAAACTAAAAAAAGTGAGGAGATGTGCAAGCTTCATATTAAAGTAATATAAATTAAATATTACAGCTGTAAAAATGAAAATATTTATTGTTTTCTTGCTTCTATAAAAAAAAAAAAAAATCCTTCCTATGCAAAATATAAAATTTCTAATGTTGTTGTAGATATCATTTTAAACAATTAAATCAGTTTAGTTTAACAAATTTTTCTCAAAACTTTATTTTGTAAAAATTTTTGCATACAAAGCCAATATGTCTGTAGAGTTTGATCTAGTTTTGATAGTAAAATAATCATTTAAAATGATTATAAGTTCTCTCCTGGACTTTGAATCAATTTTATATCTTTTGTTTTGCCAATGAGTTAAGACACAAATGAAGTGTGATTTCAGTCTAAAGTAGAATTTGGTGAAAAAAATCTTATTCAATTTAGCTTTTAATTCATCATAATTATTAGTAATCAAAACTAAATATTTGTATTATTCTGTATATTATTTTTGTGCAATTTTCTCACTGATATGCAGCTTTTTGTGGCTTTGTTGACCTATGTTTGTGGATCAAACATTTTTCTTTATTTGCTATTTCTTTAATTTTGGCTATTTATTACTAAATTGCTATATAATGTTTTAGCTTTCTTATATACAAGGCATTACACACATGCATTTTTTTTTCAAAATAACAGAAAAAAAGGTTGTAGTAATTTATTTTTATTAGTCAATCAGGCTTGCAATTCTGTCACTTTTCTCACCTTTAGTCACTTTTTTACAATTGATCACTTTTAGTCACTTTTTTAAGTAAACATTCACTTTTTTCATGGTATTTCACAGCAAAAGTCTGTTGTTGAAAAAAGAAAATCTGAATTAATAACAAAATATTTTAATAAAAGACCAAAAATGGCATGCTCTAATCTTATTTTTCTTATTAAAATGTAATTAGTCATTAGTCATATGGTTTCCAGAATTTAGTGATTTTAAAAAGTCGCAAAGAAGTTCCTGAAATCTACATTTGTACTGAAATGTACTTTTAATACATTAAAGTAATTTTCATCAAAGCACACATTTCCCTTTACCTTTTTCTTCACAATTTTTGTTTAGACACTCTAATCTAGCTATGTGCATAGTTCAAAATATTAATATATGCAGAAAATTGTGATTATAAAATTAATGTATTGTATGTATTCAAATCTAATTTATAGATTTTCTTGAATAAAAAGCAATGTTGAGTTGTGTTAAACAAAATTTTTAAACTTTTTTGTATTTGACGCTAAAATCATGTTTTGCATGAATCATTTGATTTAGAGTTAAAATATATAGAAAAATCTTAATAATAGCATCTGGTAATTAAGAGGAGAAAAAAATCGCTTTTTTTTTTCAATGTTTAGTCACTTTTTAGTTACTTATTCTGTATTATTTGTCACTTTTCTCACCTGTTTGAAAGTACCTCAGCAGTTGCAAGCCTGATCAATTGGTATACTAAAGTTGGTCAATACTTTTAAAAATCACAATATTTTTCCAAATTTAATCAGTAAAATTATTATTTTCAAGCCTCTGAGTAAGTTTCATCGAAGGGGATCTTGACTCAACTCTCAAAAACTGATAGTTTTATAATTGATTTCTAATTCATAGCTATATTATTCTCTGTTCTATTTAAATGTTTTATTTTTCAGTGGTATGCCACCCCCTCCTTTAATAGAGTGGGCAGTTCCTCAACAAGCAAAATTGAAATTCACCCAACTATTCAATTCCCATGACAGAACTCGTACTGGTTTCCTTACTGGTGCTCAAGCAAAAAATATTCTTGTTAGTACTGGTTTAAGTCAACCTGTATTAGCTCAGATCTGGTAAGTGTTGTTATAATTTTTCTTTTATTAACAGTAAGGGGAACTGCTAACCAAGTGTTCAGGAAAAGGGCTGTTAAATAGTGCAGTATTGAATTTTTATATGATAAAAATTCGTTGAATTTAGTGAAATGGGTTTAAATTAATTTGTTTAACCAACACCACTCTTTTGAGTTATTTAAAATTATTTTTAAATTGTTTGAGTTTGGAATGAAGTGTTTATTTATTGCATAAGTGTATGAGCCATTTTCTGTGAAAGTGGTATAAGGTATTTTATTTTATAAGCAGATATTTAAAGTTTTGCACTTGAATAATTTGAAAAATATGGATGTATATTACACTGGTTCTATATTTTTGTATAAAGTTCATTGTAAATTGTATTAATTTTTATCATTAACTAATTTTTTGTCAAAATGGATTTATACCACTTTCAATGAAAACAGCTCATATAATTTTCTGGGTGAAGATGCAGTTTCAGGGTGCCTCCTTTTTTTTCCTTCAATATTTCTTGGCACCAATAGTGTCAACATGCCATTTAAGATGGTGACAATAAACATCCATTATCCTTTTCATGGGCCATTTATTTCTCACCAAACGTTTCCAAACTTTCAAAACAGAGCTGCTAATTTTATTCAATTGATCGAACAATTGATGACAGTGCAAAATTGAAGCAAGAATCAGCGTTCCCGTCATTTCAATAATAAGACCAATATATTAGAATGGGTTTTGCGCTTCCCACAGGTGTATTTTGTAAGATCATGCAGGTGGGAAGTAATCTTCCCACTGCCCACAAAAGGGTTAAAGCAATAAAACTGCAATAAAAAGCATTAGCTTTAAGTAATAAAATAGTACAAAGAAACACAGTTATATAAAAATTTATACACAGATTGTAATAAATTTTTAAATTTGAAAACCATTAGAAAACAATTTTCAAAAATATTTCTAAATCATATTTAAACTTAACAGAAAATGTGAATACTTTAAAAAAGCAATGAATATGCAATAAAAAGCATAGATTACAAGTATTAAAATATATAAAACAGTATACAAAAATCTTATATACAGTTCAGTCTGAAAAAGTTTTAGATTGCCATATGTAAGAAAACTTGCATACTTGGTGATTTTAAATATAGATAAAGAATCAAATTCTGGCTGCACCTTAAACTACAGTGAAACCGTTTATAAATTCTTACTTATTAGCTACCAAAACCAAGGTTGGAGATGAAAACCCTCATCAGCTGTTAGTTCTGAATTATTTATGAATATGTTGCCAAATATTAATATTTAAATATTGCTATAACAATATCTGAAATTCTGCTGTGCCACTCTATCCTCCCATAAGCAATATTGTTTTCCTTCACAATACAGTGGATTGCCATTAAACAGCCAGAATATTTTACATATCAATATAAATAATTATTTCCTCTAGATATTGCATTCATTTG
This sequence comes from Pardosa pseudoannulata, assembly GCA_032207245.1. Lineage (NCBI taxonomy): Eukaryota > Metazoa > Arthropoda > Arachnida > Araneae > Lycosidae > Pardosa > Pardosa pseudoannulata. Next base: position 160,054,053 of record CM063506.1, on the reverse strand, counting down.
ACTTTTGATTTACATATTTACATGCATGCTTGCTACAAACCCAAACCAGAAAATTTATATTTGAAGATTATCATGTTTCTGTCAAAATCTTGGTAGAATATCCGTAGAATATTCATGTGATGTTTTGGTGGTAAAAACGGGAAGTTCTTTAGTGTCCTGTTTCTGCACGTACTACTGGTTTGTATCTATTGGGATATATCAAAGATATTGCTTGATTGCAATAACCAGTGATAGGTGAATGCATTGATATTTCTGAATAGCTAAACTGTAACAACGAGAGTGATACATGCATATGTTGATATATTTCAATAGCTTGCTGCTAGCTTATTTATTTTTCTGTTAATATTGGAGGCTTATGGTGTTTGGGGATGAATAACTAGATGCAAATTGAATACTTGAAATTGTGTTGATTTCCCAAAATATAAAATTATATAAAATATATATCTTATTAAATATAAAATAATTACTTTGGAAGTAGTAGCATACAATATTTTCTGAACAGTTATGAGCTGATGTAGTTATAAGACACTAATGCTTTACTGTATACATCTTCTGTGACTATTACAAATACCATACTGTTAGTGTTTAAACCAATAGTGATATCTAGTCACTCCTACTTTAAATTAGTATCATGATATATCTATAATATCAGTATTAATTTGATGATATGTTGCAGTATTAAATTCTTGATATCAAGTCCTACAAGCAGTTATACATTATCAACTTTTTATCAGTAAAAAAGTAAAAATTTAGATTATTATATACAGTGAAACCTCTCTGAGCGGCCACCCCACCGTTCCAAGAATATTTGGCCGCTCTGAAGAGTTTTATTTTAAAATAATTGCTATAATGCGTAACATAAACAAGTCTAACATATATTCCTTATTTAAAATGAAATTGAAAACTTGTCTAAAGAAAAAATAGTACTTTATTTCATGCTCTTTTCCTTTTTTTTTTTTAAAAAAAAAAAAGGCTATAATTTGTGTTTTAAGTTTTTACTTTTCTTTATAACAACCATTTTTAAAGTTCATTTTTTACTTTAAAAGCAGAAAATTAAAGTCTTCGTATTCCTCCAAAATCAAATTTTTTTCTTTAATGACTTCGTTGATTTGCGTTCTTTCACAGTTAGATAATTCAACTAACTTTCTTGCCAAATTGCCATTTTCATATTCAAACAGAACTTCAATATGCTTTTCGATATTTAGGAACTTGCATTTCAACATAGTTGTAATTCAGATCACTGACAAAGTAATGAAATGAAACTGGCATGGATGACATTTTTGCTGACAGAGGTGCAATTCTTCCTTTACTGTACCTATTGGAATTCCAAACAAAGGCCCTAGGATGCCTGCAAAGCCTGATTGTCCAGTTTCTCCCTCAGTTTCTATGGATGGTGCAATAAGGATTCCGTATTAAAATGGTGTGCGGAGAATACAAAAGACATAACAGATTTAATGTTTCTAAGAAAGGGGAGGGCGTGGGAGTGGACTTTAAAAATTATTCCTGGGTCTTCTATCCGACCATAAAATTAACCTTGAGTTTTTCCGCTCAAAATTAAAGCATTGAGTGGGTAGAATTTTCCGAAAAATGAAATGGGCAATCCCACTCTGTGGCCGTTTAGAGGGGGTCGGGTGGCTGCTGATACAGGTTATTTTACCATTAGGTCTATGAGTAAAAAAATCCATGCCGTGAAAAATTGGCCGTTTAGAAGGGTGGCTGCTTGGAGAAGTTTCACTGTATTTCATGCTTTTATCAGGTCTATTAAAATACCAACCTAATGTTTTTACATTACTTTCTTTTATAAATATGAATGAGAAAGATTTTTAAGACAAGGTTCACAATTATTGTTTTATTTCTAAAAGGTCTCTGTCTGATATTGATGGAGATGGCAGATTATCAAGCGAAGAATTTGTTCTTGCCATGCATTTAGCAGAAAGTGTTAAAGCTGGTGATGCTCTGCCTGGTGTCTTACCTGCGGATCTCATTCCTCCCTCCCATAGACGAAAGAGATCTACTAGTATTCAATCATGTAAGTTCTCAAAAGCCTCTATTTAAGAAAAAAAAATTCTTTTAATTATAAAATGTAAGAACTAAAACTTTATAGTCATTTATTATTGCAAATGGGAAAGAAGATTGAAGTTTTTTCGAACAGTAAAATGCTTATACCAGATACTTCTAAATTATGGATACTTCTATTTAATAGAAGGTTTATAATCCTCAGTTCCAACATTCAAATTTTAAATTCAATTATGATAATTTTATTGCCATACAATTTTAACACATTAAATGATATGTGTGTATGTATATGCAACTTACTCCTTAATATTATAACAATCTTAAAATTCTTGAAGCACACACATTTATATGCAGCTTACTTTTTTAATATGATGCTAAAGTAAAAACAGTAAAACTAATATTTTAGTAGACCTCTGTTTTCTAATGTACAGTGTCAAAGTGTACTAAAGAAATAGTAAACAGAAAAACACTACATGCAATTTATTTTTCAAAATTTCTACTTTTAAATTATGTTGTGTATTTAGACTCATTAAAGAATGTTTTATCAAAGTTTTGTTCACGGCAGCAATTTTTTTAATTACTTTTGATAATTAATACATCTTTTAATACAGAATGTGAAAAAAAAAATTTTTTACTATCATATTTGTGACTTTTAATAATCCATATAATCATCTGTAAATTTACACATTGTATGGAAAAATCATGCAAGCTGACAGCTATGCTAATGTATTTCTTTTTGAATAGCAGACACTCTAATTAATGGATAATTATTCTTGTTAAAGACTGTTGTAATAAAGTTTTTTCACAATAAGTCAAAAATAATTCTTGTTAAAACATGGTTGTTTTTTAATTGAATTATTTTTACTATAACTTATTAGTTTACATTGGAAAACAATTCAGACATTTATACAGAAGGACTGTTCTGCCTTTTATGAAAGTTTTTCGAAATATTAACTAATGAATTGACCATGTTAAACATTATTTCTTGTGCCCATCATTGAAGACTTTATGGAGAAATAAAAATGTTGTTACAGTATGAAAAAAAAGGACTATTTTAAAGGACTTTTATTATATTGTAAGAAAGTTTTGATGAGATGTATTGACAAAATAGACTATTTTATTACTGGCAACTTTGTGGGATTATTTATAAAATTTAAGGTTTGGGTTTTGTTACCGGTATTGCAACGAACAACTCAATATTGGTACTTTAGCAGAGCAAGGTTCTGGTGGTGATAAAAAAAAAAATGATGAACTATTTAAAAACAAAATGTAGATTTATTTTAAATCTAAAAAAAATCATGCAATGTCTGCCTACGTGCCAAGAAAAATGCACAAGTACCAAAAAAGAAAAAGAAAAAAAAAATCCAACAATCCTCTTATATATCCAGCAGCAGACATCGCATAAAATTTAACATATTCAAGCAACTTCCTCTCCCACTCAGCCAATCACAAAATTACACAGTTCGTAGCTGCCGAGTGAGAGTTGAAGTCACAATCAAACATACAGCGAGAGTCAGCTTTACAAATTGCGATTAAGAAGCCTCGGTTAACTTTAAACAAAGCAAAAACAAATTCCCAGGATTCACCGGAGGTTGAGAAGGTGCCGATTCGGCTGCAACTTCTAACAGGTTTAATTTTATAGATTTATGGATAGATTGAGAAATTTTACAGTTTTTGTTTCTGTGAAAATGAATTTGAAATTTTTTAAAAAGGATGAGGAATTTCTCATTTTAATTAGAGGCAATTGAGTTTTTCTATTTTGAATTTCAGCAGAAGTTTACATAACTGATAAAAGATGTATAAATATTCTTCTGTGTCATAGCTGAACGAAGGCCAATTGGTTATGGTGTGGGCCTTCGGTACCAGAGTTCGTAGGTTCGAATCCCACAGTGGCATGAGCGTTTGTAGCCGTTCTAAATCAGCTTTAAGCTGTAGGTCCCACTCTCATTAGCTCTCTTGTTGCAAAAATCTAGACCATAGCACTCCAAACCAAACCTTCTGTGTCATAATTATACATTTAGCATAGTTCTATCAACCATTGAATGTGGCATTGCCTGGATATTGTATTTTGATTGCATATTTATGCCATTAGTTAACTGTGAATGATTGAAAAAAAGAGAGGGACCACACAGAGTAAATTAATCTTATTAAAATTCGAAAAAGTATGATCAAAATCAGTATTAATAATTAGTATAATGGTCTCTCTCTACTTATCTGATACATATGCAGTTTCAAGTAAGTAATTTTTGTGCTTTTGTAGAGAAAAATTTTATTAAAAAAATTAACTATTTATTATTTATAATGAATACACAAAGATTTTATTAATTATAATTACTAGGTCAAGGTAATTGGTTTTTATGGAGTACCTAGCAGTGAAAAAATGCACTACTTCAACCTCCGAACGAATAATGATCATATACATAATTTATTGAATCAAGAAAAACAAGTTGCCAAGCAAGAATTTAGTACCCTTACAATGGCTTCCGAAAAAACAAAAGAAAAAAATGCTGTAAGGTGAGGAAATCTTTCACATAACAAAGCATATGTGAAAAACAATGCATTGAATGATTAAAAGAAATCATTCTGTACCTCGACTTTGAATAACACATCAGAAAACAATCAAAATTACACTCAGCCTGCACGAATTAAATAAAATTGGGAAACGTAATTCAGTATCATCATCTATTCAACACTGAGGGAATTACAAAATACATGGAAAGGTTGAACAGATAAAAATTCAACCAACTAACCAAATCAATGGGTCAGCCAAAAAGCTGATGTCAATTTTTAAAAGATATATATGCATTGTAATTAATGAGGAAGATCAATCTGTTGAAAAAAAAAAAGTTAAAATTTCTAGATAAAGTTTTTTTATATAGAAACAGATAATTAATGAGCTATCAAATTTCTGTGTGTATATTTGAACCTAATGTTTCTCTGTATAAACACAATAGTTTCTATATATATATATGTTCTTATTTTTTAGCTGGTTCAGGATCTAGTCATGCCCATGGTGAAGTCAATTTATTAGGTGATTTTAAAGATGATAAACTTCTTCAACAGAGTAAGTTCTAATAAAGTTTCTATCTTATTCAGTAAAAGTATTTATTTTTGCTCTAAAAGTAATTCATTTTAAATCAACCCGTATTAAAAAGTAATTTTGTATAAATGTAATAGAAAGGAAATTACGTAGTTTAATTTATTCATTTATGTAACCAGATTTTTCTGACTGATAAGTTATTTTCAACTCTGAAATATCAGCAGTTTATCAAATAATTATGTTCTGAAAAAATTTTGTTTCCAAAATTTTGAACTAGTAATCTAGTAAATCAGAATTTAGAATATGCATACCTCATAAATTAAAGAAGTTACTGTCCACTATACCAGTAAAACTGATAAAATGTGTTATTTTCGAGTTGGTTATTTCTTTGTCTTCATTCTTCACTAAATGTATTGGTTCGATTTTCTGTTGTATTATTGCAGAAAACTTATTGTCAGAAAGGACTTGATCACTTTTTTTTAAAGCAATTATGATTTAAAAACAAATGTTTCAGGTCATATATCTCAAAATATGAAATAGCTGATACTAAGTTTTATTTCACCAATAACTGGTATATACAGTCAAACCTGTCTATGTCAAATCTCTTGGGAATAAAATAAAATATCGAGATACACAGGTTTTATGAAAATAGGCTAAGAAAATTTCTTTGCACAATACAAAAGATTGAAAATTTGAAGTACTTTTAGTTTTATTTACATACTTTACAGAAAGTAATCCTTTAGGAGTTTTTGATGCAAATCTTTTTTAGACTTGACAATATTTTGTAGTTTTGACACAGTGGCGAAACAATCCTGATCAATATTTTCTTGGGATTCAAGAAAAATTCTTAGTGTTTCAATGGTTTTTTCTGCTTCTTTTTGGCTTAACAACTCTTTCTATATCGATGTTGTCCTCTTTGTCATGATCCTCTTCATCATCAGAAATTCCCCAAATGTTTTCTAAAATTTCAGAATCAGTTAATAATGTTCCACTCGTTACCACTGATTCATCTACTTGCATAAAATCTTAAAATGAAGTGTCAGTATTCAGTTTCTCTCTGATAATTGCCCATACCTTCGGGTTTTCGTCAGTTTCCTCTGCCGGTTGCTCTTTGGTTTCTTTTAGATGTTGTTCTCCAACTGAGCATTTTTAGTACAATTCCCACCCAGTCCCTGACTAAATAACCTCCTGAGAGAGAAAACTAGAAGTGTATTTCCTGCAAATGGGAACTTGTGCAGTTGTCAACACAATAAGGCTCTAAACTGGAATGTTGTGTTTCTTACAAAAATTCAATATAGACAGGTTTTGGAAAAAAATAATTTGAGATAGGTTTGGAAGATACATTACATATTTATTGAAAATGTAGGGAAATTGAAAAAATTTGAGATAGACAGGTTTAACTGTATATGTTTATATAATGCAAATTTACATAGTGCTAAATAATAAATAGTTCAATTTGATTAATGTTTTATATTTTCAGCTACATTTGAAGATAAAAGGAGAGAAAATTTTGAAAAGGGTCAAGCTGAGCTTGAAAGACGAAGACTTGCTCTTTTAGAAAGCCAAAGGAAAGAACAAGAAGAGAGGGAGAGAAAAGAAAGAGAGGAACAGGAACGCAAAGAGAGAATAAGGTATGGGCACAAAATGGTTTTACTCTTTTTGTCTTCTTTTGGTTTTTGTTTACATAATAAATATTCAATGCTGAGTTTGTATAGTTCTTAAAAACCACTTAAAGCTCCTTAATTTTACTGCAAAATATATATTCAGTTTGAAATTTTTATTACTTTCCAACTTAACCAATTTAATATTTTAATAAACATGAAATGAAATATTAACATATAGCGGTATTTAAAACCAACTAAATTTAAACCCTTAAATATATGGGTATAATATAAAATAGACTTATACCACTTTTAAATAAAATTATTCAAATTGTATTCAAACTTAAAATAGGCACAAATTCAGTCTTACAAGTATCAAGAAAGCCATCAAAATATATATATATATAAGCACCAAGTAGTTTTGAACCAATAACCTTTAAATTCATGCTTTATAATGCACTTTTTTATGCAAAATTGAAATACTTGTAGGAAATCTTTCCTTGGTCAGTTGAAGTACTTGTCTGCGTAGTCTTAGCAAATGGCTTAGGATTCTGTCACTCTCTTAAAACATGCCACATATGACTCAGCAGATTCTAATACTATACTTAAAGAAAAGGACTGACATGATCTTTTTTTTAACAAAAACAAAACTAATTTATTCAAATGTAAATTTAAAAAAAAAAACCTATTGAGGCATAACTGTCTTGAAAAATACTGTATATATTACTTCATTTAGGCCTCAAAGAAAACAGTCCTCTCTCACTAATCTCTAGGTCCAATCTCTCTCCTACGCCTTTCTTTCCCCTTGGAGAAACCTCTGTTTGAGGATTGGACCTCACTCCCTTTGAACTATGTCAGCCAGGCCATTCACCAGTTAGACAGTCTTCTTGCCTCCTGGTTGCACTTATGCAGTCCTTTTCTTACTGATCTTTTCTGGCTAGGCTGTCAAATACTGGCTGCCACTTTAGATATACCCAATATTGTTACGTTTCTCTTAACAATTCCCATTGTCAGTAAGACTCCAAATTCTGATTTCCAATAGATATGAATAATGGAAAAGAAATTACCTTTATGTTCTCTCATATGTTGAGTGATCAGTGACTTATTGCCCTGGTCAAAGCACCCACTTGTCTCTGGGTGCCTTTTTGTTAGCACATATCTTTAAATGTATTATATCTTCAGTGATCAAATAAATGCATAAATTGTGTTTCACAATTGGCTAGTTTCTTTTTTTCCAAATTAACTTATTGTACAGAATTTTTATACTATTCTTTGATTTATATTTTTATGATTCACAGCAGCTCTAATTTTTAAATTGCTTAAAATTTTATGTGTAATGTGTCATATTTTGATACTAATTGGGCAATGTATTATATTTTGTAACTAATTGTTTTGAGGGAAGTGTTCATAAAAACTAAATTTAAAATATCCTTATCTCATATTCACTTCAAGCTTGTTTAATTCTTATTACTAAGCATTTATGATTTTTGTTCATGTATAATTTTTTAGACAAGAGCAAGAGCGTCGCAGACAATTAGAATTGGAAAAGCAACTTGCCAAACAAAGAGAACTTGAACAAGAAAAAGAAGAACAAAGAAGAAAAGCTTTAGAACAGCGTGAAGTATGAACCTGCTTTTTATAATAATTTTTATATACTTTTTCTTTAGCCAGGTACTAATATCACCAACAACTAATATTTCTTTAGAGACTTTAGATGATATTTATCTCAAATGTCAGCAATGAGATATTTTCTTTCTTTAATGGTAATACTGAATTGTTTTCAACTGTCTTACAAAATTTAATCTGGTAAAACAAAACAACAATGAGTTTTAAATTCATACTTGTTTCGTGGCTAAAGTAGTTTAGTATTAATTTTAGTAATTTACCTAGTCTTAGTTTTAAAGGGATTGCTTCCCTTGAAATGAATGCAATGTAATAAGTTAACATTGCCAAGCAATCCCTGCCAAATAAAATATATGGATTTTCTTTTTCTGGTGTGTTTGGTGAAAATAGATTTTTTACTATCTTTAAAACATCAGGAACTTGTAGCAATTCAGTAGACATCTAGTCAAGGCCAGGCAGGAAAAAGACAATTCAGAAATCTATTCAGGCTTAAAGCATAAAAAAACTGACTTTTAGTATCTGCCAGGAGACTATCTTCATCTGAAACAAGTTATCAAAAAGGATCTCTTATGGTAGCGATTCTTTGTAAAAAATGGTTATGAGGCCAATTTAAACAATTTATCATCCTTTCACTTGTACCTTGCTGAGGAAAAAGCACCAATTTTTACTTTTAATCTCATTTTACTGTTTTTTCTTAAGGTTTTTCTTTTCTTAAGGTAGCAAGTAACAGTATGGTATTATGAAATTAAAATATTAAAGTTATGTGAAACAAATAGTTTTAAAATTTAAATACAGTTCAATTTTCAAAGTAAAATTTGGTATTAACATAAAAATAAGCTGAAAAAATATGTAATATGCTGACTGGACATATTTATTGCATAAAAATTTGTCAGAATCTGTTTATATCAAAAGTGTTATCTATGATTTTATCATTTTTGACTTTTCAGGAAGATTCAGTTTAGAAAAAAAATGCTGCAATAAACATACAAAATGTATTTGAGTTGATTTTAGGAATTACCTAAATTATAACCTAGTATTTTTTTTATAGTTATATAATTATGGTACACTGCAGTTTTGCATGGAATCTAGTTGATGTTGTAAACAAATCAAAGGAAAATATGTAGAACATTAATTTGTTATTTAATATTATTAAATTGTGTGTATTAAGTCAATTCATTCATATCATTATAGGTTAAATAATAAAGTTTTTTTTTATTGATTGTTTTTATAATAGGCTGCTAGAAGAGAAATGGAACGACAAAGGCAGTTGGAATGGGAAAAACAAAGAAGACAAGAATTAATATCTCAACGCCAAAAAGAACAAGAAGCCGTTTGTCACTTAAAGAACTTAAATAAAAATTTGACTTTTGAACTGGAGCAACTGGTAATTTTTTTTAATTTAGAAAATTGTAAATGTTATAGTTCAAAACTTTATGTAGCTCCACTATTTTGTTGTAAAATTTATCACAATTAAGATTAAAATTTATATTACTTTGTAATTTTTATTACAAAGTATATTACTTTGTAATTTATAATTCTTCAATTTTTTATATATTTATTTTGCTGAATGATGGCTGAATGGCTTGGGTGCTTCAGTGCCAGAGTTTGTGAGTTCAAATCTTACTACTGGCATGAATATTTATAGCCATTCATAATTGGCTTTAAGTAGTAAGTCTTGGTCTTATTAGCCCTTATGTCACAAAGCAAAAAAACTGAAGGTTCAAACCAAATCAGCCTGAAATTTTTTTAGAATGTCTGCTGAAAAATATAAAAGGTCACTTTGTTTCCTAATACTGTTGTATAAGAATAGAACTAAAAATGTTATAGCAAATATAATAATTACATTTGTAAAATTTCAAATATCATGATTAAACATATTCAGTATCTTGCTTTGTATCCTTTGTGAAGTTAATATCAGTAACAGAAAAATAAAATTACAGTCCTTTATTATTATTATTATTATTATTATTATTGCAGAAACTCTTGATTCTACATCATTGGCTTCCATACATCTCAGATGTATGAGATGGGAGCTGTAAATAATTATAAATTTATAAAATAGTAACAAACTTCATATACAATCTTATGCACAAATATCGTAATCATAATAATTTGACTATTTTTGCTGTGAGAACCATTATAAAATATATTCATTTTAACCATAAGTCAATGAGATTATCTTGATACAGTCATTTAAAATGTCTTTCTTTTGTGTCTGCAGTTTTTATAAGTTTATACTTTTTTAATCATTTTATGTTTTTAGTTATTTATATGCACTTATTTATTTTTCAATTTAACATAATTAGTTAGTAAATTGATTTTTTTTAATGGCATTTGAAAATGAATATTAAAATCTGTGCTTGAAATATGTTATCAAGTTGTGAAGTAAAAATAATTTTACTATTTTTATATATTTATTTTATGAGCTATCTAAAAAAATTACTCCTTCATCGTAGCTGTATGTTAATAAGATTTTCTTGAAAGAGTCATTTAAATTTCTCTATTTCTGAAGGTTTTTATGAGTGTACACATTATTTTGTTTCTAGCTATTTAGCTGTGTACATTTTTAAATATCAATTTAACATAATAAATCAGAAATGCAGGTTTTTTATGATTTTATGCATTTTTAATCATTTTATATTTTTAAACCATTTAAATGTGCTTATTTTTAATTTCCAGTTTTATAGAATTAGTTTAAAAAGGTTTTTTTTTAATTTAACAATAAAGTTTCTGCTTGAAATACATTATCATGTCATGAAATAAAAATAATTAATATTTTTTACTGTGTGATCTATTTAAAAATATTACTACATCATATGAATTATAAGTTAATGAGACTTTCTTAAAATAATCACTTAAATTTTTCCTCATTTTGTTCTTGTACTCTTTTCAGTGTATACATTATATTTTCTATATTTATAATTGTGCATATTTTAACCCTTTGCCCGTTTTGTACATCACATATGATATATACATCCAATGCTTTATATGCTTATGATGCACAATGTTATAAAATATATGGAAACTTGTGTATAAAATATAGTTCATTATACAGGGTGTTTCATATTGAATGGGACAAAAATAATAGTGCAGTGAGACTGCCGTAGTGGATTTATTCTGCAACTACAATTTTACAATATTTATTTGGCAGCAGGGAAAAATTATCGAATGACAAACTCGCTGCTAGAGGCACTGTTAAACAAAATGTCGTCCGTGCATACTACACTTTCAATTATGCTAAAATCTTCTCAGTAACTGTTGTGCAAAGACAAAAATCGATTAATGGGGACATTTACCAAGACATGCTCCCCCAGCTGGAGGAAGCTGTTCCTGATTTCATTTTGCAGCAAGATGGTGCTCCCCCACATTGGAATAAAAATGTACGTGAGTTCCTGAACAAACGTCTACCCCATCGCTGGATTGGCCATGCTGAACCACAGGATTTAACATATCTTCATTAGCCACCCGAAACACCAGATCTAACGCCCTGTGATTTTTTTCTCTGGGGTTTCGTTAAAGACAAGCTGTTTGTGCATCCAATTCCTCAGGACTTAGAGGAACCTAAGTAACGGATAACTGCAGTGTTGAACTCCATCACAGGGGATATGCTATCATGAGTGTGGCAGGAGCTTGATTACCGTTGTAGACATTTTTCGGCAGAGGGGCACATATTGAACACCTGTAGAAACTTGAATAAATGTAGTTTGGAGATAAATTTGAATTTTCTAAATATAATAATTACAACATTCACAATCATGTTTTTGTCCCATTCAGTATGAAACACCCTGTATATCACATGGTATACTGGCAGATAAAGCATAAGATGTGTATATATGTGATGTACAGGATAGGCAAAGGGTTAAATATCAATCTAATATATATTTTATTTTCTCATTTATTATCTTGGATTCTAAACTAAAAATAAAATTTCTGTTTGAAATACATTATCAGATGCTAAATGCAAAAGTAAATAGTCAATAATTTTGTCTATTTTTACTGAACTGTTTGAAAATATTACATATTTATCTTAACTACAAGTTAAACTGTCTAGAAATGGTCATTAGAATTTGTTCCCCCCTCCCTTGATTTTGTTTTATTTATGCATTTTTTTATGTGTATAATTATTTTTTATATTTAGCTATTTATATTTACATATTTTTGAATTTCAGTCTAACAAAATAAATGAATTAAATGAAAAAATTTCTGACACTCGAAAACGAGTAACAGATGTGAAATCATCCATTGATGACATGAGAACAGAAAGAGACACAAAATTGTCTGAAATGAATAATGTCAAAGCAAAAATAAAGGTAATATTTTTTTTCTTTTAAATTTAATTTAATGGAGAAATTTATGAATAGAGAAAATTTAATTTAAAAATATTAAATAATTAGATTTCTATGTTTTGTGTTCTAGATAAACCTTAAAATGTTATTCAATAAAGTTAGGTAAAAACAAAGAAATTTTAATATCTTGCATAAAAAGTCAAATAAAATTTTTTTAAACTATACACAAAATATATTTCAGTAATTCTATAAAATTAAGCTTTCTATTTTTATTTTTAAAAATATTTATAATTTTGTTAAATTTGTTATCAGCACTAAAAAGCATGTTTGGGATTTTTTTTTTATTATTTTATAAAATTTTATAATTTTAATTACATTACCTTAAATTTGAATTAATTTGGCACTAAATATAAACTAGAAATAATTTTCTTTTTTCCAGGAAATGAATGATCGCTTGTTGATTTTATCACAAGAGAAAATTAGCATGAAGGCCCAATTGTCTGCAGTAACACAACCAAATTCAACTAGTAATTTTATTTTTCAATTATTAAACCTAAACTATCTGTCTTTCATCATTATTAACTGAACAAAATTTAATTTGAAAAATCAATATAACTGTGATATTTTGTGAGCAGATTATTTTCTCCCAAATCTTTTATAAATGTTTGTGCTGTAATTGCTTTTTTCTATTTTTAAAGTAAGTCTTCTAATTTTGATACGTATTTTGATCATAATTAATATGAGAAATTATAAATTTGTTTAAAAAGGGATTGTTTAAATTTTTTACATGTATATTGTCATAATAAACATTTTGTTAATAACTAAAATAAATATTAATTGAACCAAGGAGTTTGAAACAGTGATTTATATATATATATATATATATATATATATATATATATATATATATATATATATATATATATATATATATATATATATATATGTTATATATATATTATATATATATATATATGTTATATATATTATATATATATATATTATATATATATATAAATATGTGTTATGTATATACATATATGTTATATATTATATATATATATAAGTGTATGTTTCAATTTTGCCCCCTTTCTGTGCTTAATTATATAATCTAGCAGGGTAGTCACACATCAGGGTGATATTAGGAAATTGTCAGTGTACTTTGCTATTCTGGAAAATTTCAGTATTTTTTTTTAAATTATTGCCAAAATCAAATAATTTTACTTGAAAAAATTTCTGTTGCCAATCGAGGGATCACACATTAATTTTTTTAATGGAATTTAATGCTGTAATCATATTTTACTTTATTTGGAAGCTGGATTTAATGTAACTATTTTTTTTTTTTATCTTAAAGTGTTTTAGACAAACTTTTCTTTATCTTTTAGCATACATTACTATAAATGGGTATTTATGAAAAAAATTAATACCATAAAAATGTAAATCCATATTGGCTTAAAAATTGTCTTATATTTGTCATTAAACATTGAAAATAAATTTTAATGAGTTTTCAATTTATACAAACAGTTTTATACAAACAGTTAAAAATTTAAGTATGAATATGTTCAGAATTTTATTTAAATATCTTTTAATTGGTCTTAAAAATAAAATCATTTTTATTTCCTTACATGCTTATGTATTGGTAGGTTGGTTTATGATTTTTATGCATGAATTTGAATTGCAATCTATTTCTAAAAAAAAAAAAAGCTTGTTTATATTTATTATGAAAAAATTATTTGTTTTCATATTCATTTTCATCCATTTCAGGTGATTCCTATAATTCTGTAATGCATAGTTTTAGTAATAAACAAGTTGCCTTGAATCAGCTAAGAAGTACTTTAACTAGCATAGAAAATGATACATCCCAGAAACAGAAAGATATTGAAAATAATAATAATCAAATACAGGTAATGTATAGCTGAGTGTATTTTAGACTTTTTAATTTTTATTGTAATTTTGTTCTTGATTTTCATACCTAAGTAATTTTTTTAAAGAAATTTATCTATTTTTTTCTTTGGAAATAAAAATTCGTAGAAAAATATCAATATTTAATACCATTGTTATATAAATTTGTATTAAATATTGATAACGTGTGTGTGTGTGTGTGTATATATATATATATAATGACTTTTAACCAAACTAACCACCGAAATCATTATTGTAGTCTAAAATAAATTTATGGCTATTCTATTCCTAAAATGACCACTTTTGGTGGAATGTCTTTATCTCCTTTAATTGTAGCAACCTGTGTAACTTACCTGTGACTTCAAAAACACAAAATTTCTCCTCAGCTTAAGTGTTTTTATATAACCCCTTTAAGTAACTTAGTTCCACTTCTAAAGTGTCATCATGTGATGGATCTTAACACTCATGCTGAACGAGGGCCAAATGGTTAGGGTGCTGGCCTTCGGAATTGGAGTTCATGGGTTCAAATCCCACTATGGCATGGATGTTTGTAGCCATTCGGAATCGGCTTTAAGCAGTAGGTCCCGGTCTCATTAGCCCTCGTGTTGCAAAAAGTAGACCATAGTATTCCAAACCAAACCTTAACACTCATATATTGATTGACTCACTTGCTTTTACTTATACCTTTACTTATACATCGCTGTATAAATAAAGGTAAAACATTGTGGCTGGAGAAATGAAAAGAGTAATTAAAAGTAATAATTAAAATTAAAAATTTTAATTATTACAAACAGTAATAATTAAAATTTTTAAACAAGGGGTTGCAATTGTATGAAAATTCAACTTTTTGTTACTCAATTACTATTTTAAAGTTGGTCAGTACTTTTAAAAATCTATTAGTATTTTAGTTAATATTTTTGTAATTTTCATCAGTATTTTCAAGCATCTGATAAAATTTACTTACGATCACTTGGAATGTGAGAAATAGCATTCATTTATTTTTAAGGAGTTAGTATTTATACAGTAGAGTTTTATGTGATAATAATTATCGTATTTAACACTTTCATCATATTATTTTTTTATTTTTTACAATAGGAATTAAAAGAAAAATTAAAAGATATAACTGAAAATTACAAAAATCTGTATTCGAATTATGAAGAAAAGAAAGCCCTTTTCCTTGCTGAAAAAAAAGCTAGAGAAGGTACTAATGGTGTCACTGAAAAGACAGCAGGTAATTTTAATTTTTTGGGATATAAAATATATAGTATTTTGGAATTTTCTTGTTATTTTAATAGTGTAATAATGTACACAAAATATTTAAGCAGGGAAGAATTATTTGTTTATATTAAAAATTGTCAAGATTCCTGTATATACAGCTACTATGGGCAACTAAAATTGAATTACAACTATTTGTAAGCTTCTGTAACTATTTCAGAGAAGGAAAAGTAGGAAAGAATTATTTTTATGGTGGAAGCAACTATTTAAAAAAAAATTTCATTCCAAAACTATTGGAAGTTGATGAAAAGGATGTATACAATTATGAAGTAAAATTGTATTTTGTGGTTTCAAACTTTAAAAGATAATGGATTTTAAAAAATGCCTTTATGTTTAGGGTATTTTAAATTTTAACAGTAATTATCAAATGTGTAGAATTTTTCATTTCTGTGTTCTTAATATAGTGTTTGGCAATTCAAAAATTTTTCTATATGCATAATAGTATGTTATATTAATAATAATATTGCTTGATAAATTGTATAATTTTAATTTTAAATTTTTTTTAATTTATATAGAACGTTTTATAAATTTATATAAAAAATTATTTGTTTGAATTTTTGCAATTTTAGGTAACTTAAGTAATTATTTTTAAGAGTTTCAGTCTGAGGCAGCCATGTGAGCAATACAGTTATTTTATTTTATGTAAACTTGTGTAAGATATTTTAATATCATAAATTTACCTTGCTTTACACTTTTCTCTCTGTACTTTTTAGGCTTTGATGATGCTTGGCCTGCTACTGCAGCTGCTGATACATGGAATGGTATGAATTATGATTCTGTACATAGTTTAAAATACAGCTTCAGATCATTCGTGCCCCCTCCCTCTTTTTTTATATTCAAAAATTCAAAGCATACTAATGGTTATTTAGAGAAATTTTTTATTACTTTAAACTGGGTTTTTTTTTCTTTTATTTACATTAAAGTAACAATCTGTTTATTGCATTAAGCAGTATTGCAAAGTTTCTGCTCTAATTTTTTTTTATTTTTTTACAGATACTGCTGCTCCTGTTACAGATACTGCTGTTCCAAATATGATTAAATATAGAGTGCTGTATGCCTTTGAAGCTAGAAATCCTGATGAATTGTCAGTTATGCCTGGTGATATTGTTTTGGTAATTTCTCCCTTTTTCTTTTAACTCCAATTTCTACATACTTCTATATAGAGTAACTCAATAACTCAGGGTTTGTATTTGTCTTGGAAATGCTAAAATTATCAGAAGAAAATTTCCTAAAATCTGGTTATTTGTCCAGAAAATCTTTAAAATTGCATCAATTTTGACCCAGAACAGCAGGTTCTTCATGTTGTCTTTGCATTGTGCTCCTGATATAGTACCTGCTGGTACTCTTCAAGGTAATAAATCTATAGTCAACTGGGAAAATCAGAGATAATCCTGATCAACCGGGTAAATCCCGAGAATTATCAGGGAATTTGCCAATTCTGGAAATACCTGGGCATTATTAAGGCAAATTGGGATTTTTTTTTCTTTAATTGGGGAATTTTGTACAAAGAAAGGGTTTGAAACATAATTAATTACGCCAGTCAAAATTTTAAAATATATATTCTACATTCAAAGACGTTTTGTGCATTCTTTTAAAATTGTTTATTTGTTGTTAAATGAGAATATGTAGAAAGGATAGAAGGAAACTTCAGAAAATGAACCAAAGCTCAAAAGAAAAATTAAAATTGATTAAAAACCAAATGGAACAAAAAAGTATTGGCAATCTAAGAAGATAACAAGAAAACTAATGTTACCTTGGAACAAACTGAATCTCTAAAATAAAAATTTACAATTTTTAAATAATATATTAGGATGCAGTATTTAAATATAAATAAAATGTGAAAATCAGAACTTCAAGAGTTATAGTTTTTCTATAATTATTTTAATGAAATTGATTAATCATCTGTTCCTCTGCAAGTGATTCTGTACACCGCAAAGAGAGAAATATTTCTAAGTTTTAAATATGCATTGAAATTTTCTTTATTGTAAAATTTATAGCTTACTTTATTTAATCAAAATTTTATCTAAATAGTTTAAGAAAAGGGAGGGGGGGGGGGATGGGGAGGGGGGGGGTGGGATGGGGGGGGGGGGAGGGGGTGGGGGAGGTGTGGGGTAGGGAGGAGGGGCCGGAGGGGTGGGAATTGAGGGGGAGGGGGAATGATGCGGGGGGGGGGGGGTGGGGGGGCGGGGATTGGGGGGGGGGGGAGGAATGGGCGGGGGGAGGGGGGGGAATGGGGGGGGGGGGGGGAGGTGGGGGGGGGGGGAATGCGGGGGGGGAGGGGAGGGGGAGGGGGGATGGGGGGGGGGGGTCGAGGTGGGTGGGGGGGGGGGAGGGGGAGTCTGGGGAGGGGGGGCGGGAGACGGCGAGGGGGGGGATTTAAAGAAATTAATTATTTTGTTGAATTTATCAAGGAAAAAATTGCAAATTAGCTGAGAAGTTCTAAATCAGGGTTCCCAAAGTCCTTAAGAACTCCTTAATTTTAGCTTTCATTTTTAAGGGCCCTTAAAACTACTCAATTTTTGTCGAAGGTCCTTAGAAACTCCTTAATTTTTAAATTGGAACGTGATCAATTTCTCCATCAGCGAGATCCGCCGTCATCATGTGATTTCCTATCAGTTTTCTTATCACAGTTTTTTCTTAGTTACTTATTTGACAAATAATCTTTCATATACTTAAAAGGTTTAAAGTTTAAAGTCAGCTGCTCTTTTGTAATAGCTAACAGTCATGCAGATTTTAATTAAACGAAGCATGGAGGATTGGGGTTAGTAGATATTTCAGTTATGGAAGTTTAATTCTCCTTGCATTCAATGTAATAGGAAAGTCAAACTTTCTTATAAATAAAATAAACGTTGGGCAACGTTGGGTATAATCAGCTAGTATATGTATGTATGTATGTGTATATATATATATATATATATATATATATATATATATATATATATATATATATATATATATATATATATATATATATATATAATGATATGTATATATCAGTCATTTTTTAAACCCTCAGAAAGTAATGTTTATAAGGTTTTTATTCACAATTTATTTTTAGTTTGATCACTCAAACTTTAGATGTGCAGTGCATTTTTCAAAATTAGTTTTTGTCATATAGATTTATCTTATATTAATTTTTAGGCATTTCAAAAAACTTAATTCTGAAATTTATTGAATATTGAACATGCCTTGTCTAGTTCATAATCATTAAAATATGTTCCTCAGGAAATAGGGTTTATGTCGCGTATTTCAAGTAGGTCCTTATAAAAAATTATTTTGGTCCTTAGAAAGTCCTTAATTTTTGTTATGGAAAAAGAGTGTGAACCCTGTATTCAATGTAATAGGAAACTTATAAACGTAAATAGTTCCTCCTTGGAACCCTCCTAAGTCTGTTAGGAGCTCTATTCTTTGTTATTTCAGGTATATTCAGTACACTAACTGGTGAAGTGGGGAGGATCATAAGTGCAAACCAAAGAGCTTAATTGTGACTACTCCAGTTTGCATTTTTGTTAAAAAAAAAAAAAAAAAAAAAAAAGGAGCGTTTTTATTGCTTCACAGGAATGTCCTGGAGAAAGCAGTTGATTTTCCTACTGGTCCATGTGCCTTCAGAAGGCATCTTAACTTATTGGAGAACATTCCAGATCCCTTGTGTTGTGGCTGCCGTCTTGAGGAGGAGATCACTAGCTATATTTTGTGTCAGTTGTCTGCATAGGTTTGCTTTAGCCAGTAGCCTTTTTTATTAGGTGCTGTTGGGGTTGTGTTTTCTTGGGTTTGGGTACAATAGACTTCTGGTCACAGTGCTCTGTTCTTGGGCCTCCAAAAGCTGTCTTAAAGTTGATTTTATTCATTCAAGATCTGAACTTCAAATTGTTGTTCACTAAAATATTTTAAGGGTAAGATAGTGTTGTCACTGACACCATAATTAAGATGTTGATTAGCTTTCTTCTCTAGTTTTATGAGCCAAAAAGTAACATAAAGATTATGTATTTGTATCCTATTGTCTATAAAGTAACCGTTATTTGATTTAAAAAACAAGTTTAAAAGATCTAAAACTATTCGTTTTATGGTAACTGTACATTTAAAAAAAAATCAGGTTATAACATGTAGTAACTATTTACCCTTGCTCATACTGTTTAAATGTATTAAAATCATTGTTATTCCCCCCTTTACATTGTTTACTCTTTTTGTAGACTGTTTTGGAAGTATTCAGTATCCCAAAAGCTCTAATCCCTATTAAATTATCTTGAAAATCCAGTTTAATTATCTTTAAAGAAATAAAGGAATAAAAATATTTCTGGGGATCAATATTTATCAGAAAAATGAATTTTTAATTTAAGGTTTATACCCTTTTGATTGTAAATCTTGTTATATTATTTTTTTAAGGTACCTGATGGCCAGAGTTCTGAGCCAGGCTGGCTTGGGGGAGAACTACATGGAAAGAAAGGATGGTTTCCTGAAGCCTATGCAGAGCGAGTTGAAGCTTCCCAGGATGCTTTTGCGAGTGATAATGCCTTCTCCAATAGTGCTGCTACAATAGGAGCTCCTACTGAAACAGTGCATATTGTTGGGACGGAGATGAAGCGAACCCTAGAGTAGGTTTTCTATTTTTACCTTTAAAGTTTAGATATGGTAATTGTCACTTTAAAGAATTAAAGCTTAGAAAATCATAGTTTGATAATTTTAACAACTCACTCATATTTACTAAATTGATGTTAAGTTTGAAATTTTGATTAATTTTGTCATTTCTTGGGATCATATTGTATTAAATAAATTAGCTAATATGTTTTATTATATATAATGAATAAGAATTTTATTAATTGCAATTGCTTGTGCCACTAAAAATTAACAAATCTTCAGCCGATATTTCACAAAAAGTTTTACTGATGAGAGCGTATAAAAGTTCACATGTTTGATATAGCTATTTATCAGTGATTTTAGTCTATGTGCCAGATGAAAAAGTAAATTTATGTGTGAGACTTAAAAAATCATTAAATTTTAGTCCCAATGGCTAAATCTTCTATATAATAATAGCCTAAGTTGTCTGTCTGTGAATTTATGAAGCGGTTGGACCTGGAATGGATACAGGCATCCATATTGGATTTTTTATGAGTTAGGGTTAGCAAAATTCAAAGCGAGTTGAAATCAATTCCTTTTTCAGAAAATGTTTAATTCTATTATTTAAGGTTTATACCCTTTTGATTCTATACTAATTATTTTTTAATAAACGATGGCCAGAGTTCTGGGTGCTGGCTTCGGAACTGGGTTCGTTTGGTTCCAAAGCCTATGGCATGGATGGACGTAGCTGTTCGATGGCTTTTGCAGTAGGTTCTCATTAGTGTGTTGCAAAAAAAAAGTAGACCATAGTGCTCCAAACCAAATTTTGATTGAAATAGTATAGTAAGAGGGAAGCGAAAAGCGTAATATTTCAACTGGTCTGTGTTTATATCATATATTTTAAATTTAGATATCGGCTGTAGGCCTAAATTTAAATCTGCCATTTGATCAGTGAATCAGGTTGACGGTTTTTACTCAGCCAATTTTTTCTAAATGATAATTAATTTAATATTTTTCTGCTTTTTCTTTTTTAAATTCTTATTCCTAAAGTTTTTTTTATTTAAAATATAATATTAATATTTTTTCAATTTTTTCTTCCTAAACTATAGATTTGATTCTAAATAAATTGGTATGAATAAGCGTTGTATCACAGCGAAAAAATTTGTCATATTAACACGTTTTTACCTCGTCCCCCTTTACATTAGTTCTTATATCAATTTTTAGGAGCAGGTATTAAATTTATCTTTTATCAATAAATAGGTAAAAGTAACAATTTTTTCTAGTATTATGACTCATTCCTTTAACCATCTCAATCATTTTCTTTTAGATTATTTAAATATTTCTGCATATTTTTAATTTTATCCTTAAACTTAGATATTACCTAAATATTTTCTTTTATATTTTAAATAATAGATAAAGTACATATGTGATAATTTAATATTTATTTTTGTAGCAATTTTTCTCAGCCAAAAAAACAAAATTTTTTTTACTGCCTCATAGGGTACCTTTAAATTCGAAATTAAAATTTTTTGATCTCGTCATATCGGTATTTCTATTATAAATAAGTAAATATTTAAAAAAAATTTTAAATATTTATAAATTGCCATCTATTTTGCTAAGAGGAGAAAATAAATTCTGAGAAAGCACATCTACAAATCATTTTTTTAGATTTTTTAAAAACATTTTTTAATGTGTTTTTTATTTATAACATTACCATTAGAAATAATTTTTTTTAATTATATCATTAAAATAAATAGATTTTTTATGATGAGTACTGTATAATTCTTTTGTGATAATTCTCAGGCACATAATAAATTTTTTAATTTTCCTAAAAAAGGACATTATGTTTTACATTGGGAAAAAAATTTTACTTCTTGTCATATGACATTAGAAATATTTTTTATAAATAAGAGCAAAACCTTTATTAAAAAAAATTTGAAATATTTTAATGAATGTTACTGTATTTTTCTTTGTGTAATTTAGAGTCTACATAATAATTTTTATTTTTTCCTGAAAAAAGGACATTATGTTTTAATGGGTGTAAAATATATTTTATTTATAAACCCCTCTGCCATTAGAAATATTTTTTTTAAAAAATTTTAAAAATCATTAAAATAAATCAGTTGTATATTTTATGATGAATGTTATTGTATTTTTTCTTTCGTGTATTTAGAGGCACATAATAAATATTTTAATTTTCCCTAAAAAAAGGACATTGTTTTAATGGGTTTAAAAAATATTTTATTTATAAACCCCTCTGCCATTAGAAATATTTTTTAAAAAATTTAGAAAATCATTAAAATAAATCAGTTGTATATTTTATGATGAATGTTATTGTATTTTTTCTTTCGTGTATTTAGAGGCACATAATAAATATTTTAATTTTCCCTTTAAAAAAGGACATTGTTTTAATGGGTTTAAAAAATATTTTATTTATAAACCCCTCTGCCATTAGAAATATTTTTTTTTAATTTAAAAAATCATTAAAATAAATCAGTTGTATATTTTATGATGAATGTTATTGTATTTTTTCTTTCATGTATTTAGAGGCACATAATAAATATTTTAATTTTCCCTAAAAAAAAGGACATTTTTTTAATGGGTTTAAAAAATATTTTATTTATAAACCCCTCTGCCATTAGAAATATCTTTTTAAAAATTTAAAATATCATTAAAATAAATCAGTTGTATTGTTTTATGATGAATGTTATTGTATTTATTTTTAGAGGCATCTCAGAAGCCCCTGAGAATGGTAGCGAGACTGCAGAAGTGAGTAATGTAGTTCGTGGTGTCCTTCAACATTCTGAGAATTCATCATTTACCCAGCCACCTAAAACTAATCCCTCAGTATCCTCTGTAGAAACTGTTTCTCCTGTGCCTGGACAGGTAGTTTATATTGCATGCCTAGTCACATTGTTATAGAGCTGTGATTATCTGCTTTAAATGAATTACATTCTCTTTAATAATTGTTTAATTTTAAATTTGTAATTTATATACCAATTTTGGTCATGACTTTTGAGGTGAAGGGAAAAATTTATTTATTGCAATTTAAAAATTTATTTTTTAAATCTCATTTTTTCTCCATTTAAGCTTATTTTTTATATAGTGCATCTGTAATACCCTATCAAATTGGAAGATAAACTGCTAGAAATAATAACACTTATTTTATCAATGATGAAACATCTAGGGTTCCCATGGTCCTTAAAAGTCCTTAAGAATTCCCTAATTTTAGCTTTCATTTTTAAGGGCCCTTAAAACTACTTAATTTTTGTCAAAGGTCCTTAAAAACTCCTTAATTTTTAAATTGGAACATGATCAATTTCTCCATTAATGAGATCCACTGTTGTCATGTGATTTCCTATCATTTTTCTTAGTTACTTGTTATTTGACCAATAAATAATCTTTCGCATACTGAAAAGGTTTAAAGTATAAAATGAGCTACCCTTTTCTAATAGCTAACAGTCATGCAGATTTTAATTGAACGAAGCATTGAGGGTAGGGGCAGGTGGTAGATATTTCAGTTACTTATGGAAGTTTAATTTTCCTTGCATTGAATGTAATAGAAAAATCTAAAACTTTCTTCTTTCCCAGGCAACGTTGGGTATAATCAGCTAGTATATATATACATACATATATATATATATATATATCAGAGTCATTTTTAAACCCTCAGAAAGTACTGTTTATAATATTGTATTTTATTCACAGGCTTGCAATTCCGTCACTTTTTTTACAATTGATCACTTTTAGTCACTTTTTTAGGGTGTAACACAGCAAAAGTATGTTATTGAAAAAAGAAAATCTGAATTAATAACAAAATATTTTAATAAAAGACCCAAAATGGGATGCTCTAATCTTATTTTTCTTATTAAAATGTAATTAGTCATATGTTTACAGAATTTAGGGATTTTAAAAAGTCATATAGAAGTTCCTGAAATCTACATTTGTACTGAAATGTACATGTAATGCATTAAAGTAATTTACTTCAAAGCACACATTTCTCTTTTTCTTTTTCTTCACAATTTTCATTTAGATACTCTGATCTAGCTATGTACATATTTCAAAACATCATTAATATATGCAGAAAATTGTGATTATAAAATTAATGTATTATTTGAATTCAAATCTAATTTATAGATTTTCTTCAATAAAAAGCAATGTTTTGTTTTGTTAAACAAAATTTTTAACCCTTATGTTTTTTTGTATTTGACACTAAAATCATGTCTTGCATGAATCATTTGATTTCGAGTTAAAATAAATAGAAAAATCTTATTAATATCATCTGTAATCAAGAAGAAAAAAAATAAAATCGCTGAGTTTTTTTTTTTCAATGTTTAGTCACTTTTTAGTCACTTATTCTGTATTATTTGTCACTTTTCTCACCTTTTTGAAAGTACCTCAGCAGTTGCAAGCCTGTATTCACAATTTATTTTTAGTTTGATCATACAAAAAACTTTAGATGTACATTTTTTATAATGTTTTTGTCAAATAGGTTTGTTTTATGTAAATTTTTAGGTATTTTTAAAAACTTAGTTCTGAAATATTGTAGGGCATTTATTGAACATGCCATGTCTGGTTCATAATTATTAAATATGTTCCTTAGGAAATAGGGATTATGTTTTTATGCCAAGTATTTCAAGTAGGTCCTTATAAAAAGTTACTTTGGTCCTTAGAAAGTCCTTAAAAAGTCCTTCATTTTTGTTTTGGAAAAAGAGTGGCAACCCTGATATCTGTAATTTCAATTTATATTTAAAGCTCAATGCATTTTCTTACAGAAAGTTTCAAAATAAACTTACGAAAACAATAGTGATGAATGTTATAGATTTAATGCATTTTGAAAGCATGAATATAATTTGATATAAATATAACAAAGAGGTTTAAAATTATTTGTCCATTTATCTCAGTACTAATGCTTTCAGTTTTAGAATTGTACAAAACACCATAACTCAAGGTGAAGTTCAGATGTTTATAAATTTTGGAACATGTTG
Organism: Pardosa pseudoannulata; assembly: GCA_032207245.1. Classification (NCBI taxonomy): domain Eukaryota; kingdom Metazoa; phylum Arthropoda; class Arachnida; order Araneae; family Lycosidae; genus Pardosa; species Pardosa pseudoannulata. The sequence goes on along the minus strand of CM063506.1, from coordinate 160,028,768 downwards.
CTCAAACATATAGGCAAGGAATAGATTACACATAGTTAGATTGTTTTCCAATTTACAAATTTTTAACTCATTGCATTAATTTTTTAGAGAAATTTTTAATAGTGTTGTACTCAACTTGCCCATTGCTCTATAAATATCTGTTATAATCAACATAATGGTCTGTTAAATTTTCCAAGTTTACAAAGCAGTGATATAATAATTTAATTTTTAATTTTGCATATTTCTTTAATTTTGGCCTATTTCTACTTTATAACAAATTATGTAGTGCATATATATAGTTGAACCCCAAAATATACCTACCATTAACCCTGTTTTAGCAACACATACCTGTTTGAACAAATCTTCCATTTAAGACTGGGAAAGTCATAAATCCATTAAAGTGTCAACTCATAATAATGCCTAGTAAAAAACATCAAATGTTGAATCTGCATTTATTTAACTTTTTTACTGACTTCTCCGTTTTTTCTTATTTTTCTGCTCTAATAGTATATAATTTTTTTGTCTTATGTGTTTAATTGTGTACAGTGTTCATACTAAACTATCCCTAACCTGAGTTCCAGGGACCAACGAATGAGAAAAATGTAAGTTCTTTAAAAAAAAAAAAAATTCCTTTAAATTTCAATCAAAAAACCATATTTAAAAAATATGCTAAATATTACACATATTTGCCGGACTTCACTGGTCACTTTCAAATTTGGATTTTGTACTAAAATTACATGCCGAACAATGGCCGAATGGTTAGAACACTAACCTTCGGAGCCAGAGTTTGTGGGTTCGAGCCCCACTGTGGCATGGATGTTCATAGCCATTCGGAATCCGCTTTAAGCAGTAGGTCCCGGTCTCATTAGCCCTCGTGTTGCAAAAAGTAGACCGTAGTGCTCCTAAACAACCCAATAACCCTTTACTGAAATCACCATTAAATATTTCAGTTTCCTTACTGTAAATTTGTTTCTAGGACTAGCTTTGATTCTATTCATACAAGAAAAGCTTCTTTTTGGAAGTTTTACCAGAAAAGAAAACTTGTTCCCTTTTTCTCAAATATTTTTAAGGCCCATGATATCTAAAATTAGACAAAGTTGGATCATTCTGAAATTGTAAAATTTTTGCTGTTTTCTTAGGTTTTATAGGACTGAAATTTCATCTTACTACTACAAATTTTTCCAGTCAAAGGGACTCGAAATTTTGTAAAAGTTGTACCCTGTTATTACAGATTTGAGTAGAAAACCCCACTGTAATACATAAACACAAATCCTGGTTCACAAAGATGCATCAACTGCAGACTACCTGTAGGCCACTTTAGGGTCCAAGAAATAGTGATCCATATTAAGTTAATATTATGTGAATGTTTTTTAAATGCTATTAAATGTACTACTATTAACAGTAAAGATAATGTTAACATTGGTTATATTCAAACCCTAATGATTTTATTTTCATATCATCTGAAGTCTAAAGAAATCCTCTTTTTCTTTTTTTTTTTTTTTTTTTTTTTAGATTCACAGTTTAGGATGTGCAGCAACTAGGTAAATTGGAACGTTTTTTAAAAGTCGGGGAATTTTCTGGGGAAAAAAAAGGTGTGAAAAGTAACCAATTCTGCCAATCAAATTTAAAAAATAAAATTCTCTGCATTTGCAGACTTCTTGTATCCTCAAGAACTGCGAACTGTAGTCAGAGGTCTATTAGATTAAAGCAGCATACAGAAAGTGACAAAGCATTTTGTTTTGTTCCTTATTGAGTGAAAATGATGAAATATTTATTTAAAAAAAATGAAAACTTCTATTAATATTGGCATCTCTTTGAAATTGGAAGCTCCTTTGTAAATTTTTGCAACTGAATTAAATACATTTGTTCCCTATTCTTAGGTAACTTTTCTTAGGTGCTGTCAAAGCTTAAAATTTGTTTAAAGAATGAAAAATGTCTTTTCAGATAATCTTCAGCTCTTACATCTGCTAATTATGGTAACATATGTGCATGTTTAGTTATTCCTCCTCTGTAGATGTCTATGAATGCCATTAGTTTAGAAATATATTCTCCATATCAGATATTTTTTTGTTATTTTACTGCAGTAACCCTTTTAATGCTCAGGTTTAGAATTTGTAGGTTGCATGCATTTTTTAAATAACATTTTATAAACTAACTGCATCCATAAATGATTTATCTATTACTAAAAATAATATTTTTAAAACTATTTTGAGTTATCTTTCTTATAAATGATATTTCGATTTCTCATAGAATTTCACAGTAGAGAAAGTCTGTATGTGAATATAAGTATTGCACATTTAAATTCATACAGGTATACTATATACACAACACATTTTTCCTACAACCCTATTATATTTACATACCTGCCAATTTGAACAGTTAAGCTATACACTATGTTGGTGATTTGGATCACCTTGTGAAAAATGTATCGTTTTGAATTAATTTTGAAGAAAAATAATTAATTGCAGTGAAAAATAAAAATAAAATTTCCTACTATCTGCGAAGAGGGAAAGCTAAGTGTATATGAACACTCTCTGTTCATCTTGCAGGATGTCATCCTGTCAGCACCACAAAAATATTATCCATTACTGTTATTCAGACTACTGGCAAAGATTTTTATCAAAAACAAAGTCAGCCACAAACATTTAAACATTAATAGAATGTTTCTTATTTTTAATAAAGAACAAGTTTTTAGCAATGCTCTTCTAGATATTTTGTTATACATTCAGATTTTTGTTGTGTTTTGTCTAATTTAAAGATTTTATTTGAGTATTATTGACTACAATACAAAGTCCTATATTAGCTCATGCTGAAATATAATCCTATAAGAAATAAAAATAATCAAACAATATTTAGGTTGTGCATGGTGTGATACTATTAACTGCTACAGATTGATTAATAGCCAATTTTGGAGACTATAATATTCTTCAAAACATACAATTTTACACAATTTTTTTTTAGCTTTACTAGAAATTCTGCCAAACAAAATTTCTAAAGGGATTAAAGGACCCATTAGCATATTTATAGGTTTTGTTATGGGGATATACATTTGAAATCAACCAATTATAGTCTGCTCAATTCTAATGTACTGTGTCAAAGATATTTACAAGGGGGTAGAAATGAGTATAAAATGTTGGGCATTATGACTCAGAGTAAAAACAATTGGAATGAAAGCCAGGCTAAATACTTTACATGTCGTAAGACTGGTTTAAAAGAAAGGAAGCATAACACTTATAATAGGGTTAACAAATACAATAAAAACAGGCGTTTATGACTTTTTCTGTAGCATTTTGCAACCATTTATTTTTAAGGGTCAGAGTATGCCTGATGGGTTGCAAGCGCAGGCTCTATTTCCATGGAAGGCAAAGAAAGAAAACCACTTGACATTCAATAAAGGTGATATTATTAATGTAAAAGAACAACAGGATATGTGGTGGTATGGAGAGTTCCAAGAAAAGGCAAGTATACTTAAGTTTTCTAAATTTTATATATATATAACAACCGTATAGATCAGGGGTGCCCAACCCAAATCGGTTGGTGCTCCAAAAAACAATTTACTGAACTGAGGTGGGCCGCACATATAAAAATAAAACAATAAATTATTCAAAATATTTTATAATCGTGCAATATTCAAAATATGCATTTTTACAATGCCAGCTGCGACTGTACATAAAAGTTGTGTTACACATATATCATAACTACAACGACAATAAACATTAACTATACTGTATTTATAATCACCCCCAACACCTTACTTTCCTCCCTAATCATGAGGGTTAAAATATTATTATTATATTTATACTATAAATATATATTATAGTTTATTCACAAGCACTACCTCATGTATAATTTTAAAAATGCGAGATTTGTATTTTACTAGAGATTTTGTTAATATCAACGTATAATGAAGTCAATGCGCATCTTAGCTGATTGGTCATGTTTTTATCAAGCAACATGCTGCAACATTGTTTTTACCAGGTTTAATTTGGAAAAAAATTATTCACAGCAATAAGTAGTTCCAAGTGCTGGTATAATACACATTGCCAATCTTCTTAAATCTGGAACTTTATCTTTGACGATATATGTTTGATAATACTCAATCTTATTCCCTTTGTAGAGGCATTTTAGCTCAATGATTGATTACGATTCTATTAGCTCCATTTGTAAATTTGGAGGTGCTGATTCAACCTCTACATTAAATAGAGCTAAGAATATTTAAAAGATTTCCTCAAACTTTTGCCTGTATGAGAATCTAGTTGAATTCTTTAGGTAATTTTGCAATTTCAGTAAAATATTTGAAGAAGTTTTTATTGTCATTTACTAATAGGAAATTAATCAAATTATTTGACCGTAATTGATTTTCATAAAGCTGAAAATTTTTGACAAACAACTAAAATTCTGTTTCAACTGTATATAGTCAAAATGACTAAAACTACAGTTGAAAACTTCAATTGAGCCGCAAAAAGTTTTTAAATGGGCTGCATGCAACCCATGGGCCACGGGTTGGGCATGCCTGGTATAGATAAAGCTATTTTTAGTAATTTCTACAGTTAGGCTGAATTTTATTTCTTTTTAAAAACTGGTACAATTTTAATTTAGGAATTGTTATCTATTTGTAAAATTAGTTTTATGAAAGTGAAAAATGCCTCTTGATTATGCTGTTGAACATATCAAATAGGTAATAGAGTGAAAGGAGTAACTTAGTGTTGAGTTGCAGGTGAATCTTGTCAAAATAAAATGAGCACTATTATGTTATACTGTAATATGAAAGCAGTCCATATTCATACCCATTATTTTGTGTATATATATATATATATATATGAGGGTTGGGGCAGAAGTCATGGTCTATTTTTTTTTTTTTTTTCCTTGAAAATACCAGTCCGGTTGAAAAATGTGACATATACAGACGACTACATGTGTAGACAATGAAAAGCACTGAAATATCGTAACACACTAATTTATTATGGTAGCATACAGGGCAATATGGCCTTCATGGTGGAAAAGAATGACAACCTAATACACATAAAGTTGACATGACAAACCTGGGCCTACCCACCATGCTACTGTATGGTGTGGTAGTGCATGATTCCCAAGGGCTTCCACCAATTCACTGTGATATTCCATCGCATTTCTCCCTCAAAACACAGCTATTTTGATGTAAACGTGCTGCTCAACATGAGTTACTTCCATCTCGCATGACACTCACCGACTGACTGATTTCACAGCTCTTGCTGCACTATTACCAGTTATCACAAAGCCATCTGTTATTTTGCATACACACTATGCCTGCAGAACTTCCACATGACACATATACACTTGTGATCCATTCATATATCTACAAGAAAAGAAGTAGTTGCCATGACATATACCTCAACCCTTGTGTGTGTATATACATAGATATATATATATAGAGAGAGAGAGAGAGAGAGGTGTAATAAGATTTTAATTTAAAACTAACGAGCTTAATTATAATTGTATTAAGTTTCTGGCAATTACATCCTTAAATTATAACCTTTAGCAAAACTCTTTTGTTCTTCCCTTCTCATTCTGGAAAATTGGCGACTTCATATACATCAATATTAATTCCTGCTTAGCTCAAAATCCTTATATAGCTTACTTTTGCTTCACCTGCATCATCACATGGCTAATTATTAACACACTGATTGGCATGCTCACACCACTATATAATGGCATGTGCATGTATTTTGGTGAGAAAAGCCCTGGAAATGAGAACTTCCATTTTTATTTCCAAATTTTTGGCTTTTTCGCCCATTTAACTGCAAGAGATCCAT
>CM063506.1:159945260-160022897 GCA_032207245.1 Pardosa pseudoannulata | reverse complement strand
TTAAAATTTATATATATATATATATATATATAATATATATATATATATTATATATATATATATATATTACTAATCTCATATTTTAAAATTTTATGTAATTTTTTTTATATAATGTGTTTTATAATTAGAATTTAATCATAATAAAAATAAGACATGGCAACTGTAGCACAGCTTTTTTTTTTTTTTTTTTTTTTTTTTTTTTTTTTTTTTTTTTTAAATAATTTGCTGGCATGTGTGCATACAAAATTTCATATCTATATACCTACCCAAGCAACACTGGGTAATAATATATATATACATGTACGTACATGCACATAATATTTATGTATTTTCTTGTAGCTTGGATGGTTTCCTAAGTCTTATGTGAAGCTAATATCTGGACCAATGAAACTCAATGATAAGTAAGTTTTCATTAAATTCTAATTAGTATTTTGAAGGACTCCATTGTTAAATCTATTGCAGAATTGTTTTAGATGATTAATGAAATTTAGTGAAAAAAAATTCTTTATCATAATACATTTGCTGCTTATCATGAACTTGCACATGATTACAGGATAATGCATATATGACAATGAGTTCAGGCAAATGTTAACAATGAAATTTGGAGGTTGTGTGTAGCCAAAACTTGAAAGCAGTTATAAAAGATATTTATTAATCCCAAATATGTTTATTCTACATGCAATTCATAAATTTAATGACCAGAAATACACTAACATTTGATTAATACAGTAAGTAAATAGTTTATACAAAGTGTTACATATATGTCAACGTCATCTACATCTTCCCCAGTGATTGCACATCTCATTTTTGTACCTGTTCACCTATTTTTTTCCAGATCATGTATTGTGGGTTCTGTTAAAGCCTTACTTGTTGACAATTAAATAACAGCAACAATTAAATACTAGACTATACATTTATTATTTACAAGTTTTGAAATTATACATTATTAAGGACCATATATTGCTGGCTGAACTGTCCTGAGACAAAATAGGACTGAGCTGCCTTCACACATTCCTCTGGGTTTCAGCCCTCCACTCAAGTGTCTTTTCTCCTTCGTTCTGAGTGGGCATCTGCCTGCTTTGCAGTTGGTGGGGGTGAAACCTTCCCCTCCATGGGGAAATGTCCCTTTTCTCCTCTGCAACTGGCAGGGGCAGAAGTGGCATCCTCCTCCCTCTTGGTGAAACTTTCGTCTTCCCGTGGTAGGGCTTTTTTACCCTCTCTTGTTGTGTCCGTTTTTAGCTAGCTCTTTAGTGTTATAAAAAAGTATCCATCCTGTGAAGTCACACATCTTGAGTTTAGTGTTACACAAAACATAAAATTTATTATTTAACACTTGGCATGCGGGTATACTTCACAGCCAACACACATGCAGCATAGAATTTTTTCATGAATTGCACGAAAATTTATTTATTCAGAAAAATCGCAGTAAATTAAAAACTACTTTGTTTTTATGAACGAAACTTTTTTTTTATTTTACACTTTAATATATACTGTATGATTATTTAACAAAAAAAAAAAAAAAATTTTACGAAATTACAAAAATAAACAATTTTTAAAATTAAAGTCCAATAATCTGTCAGTGCATATTTCTTCATCCCTATCTTTTTCACAGTGGCTCGTTTTATTAATTTTGTATTCAACAGTAGAAAACCAAGCTTCAAATATGCAAAACATGACTTGTACGTTCTGAAGCTAGGAATTCGATTGAAGACAAAATAACGCAACAAAAGACTGATTAACTTGACAATCCTAACTTGTGGAAAGAAAAATGCAAAGCGTTGCATAGCAATGCAAACAACACGCATATAATGTCACACATACATATAATTATACTTATTTAGTAGATTTGTGGTGATTAGCGAGTATCCACCACAAATCTACTATTTTTACGTGATCCGAGCTCCAGTGACAGACTGCAAAAAATGTTAAAATATGTTGCCCGCATGAGAAGTGTTAAATTATTTGCACTATTGTTTGTATTTATTTACTTATTTACATTTTGATTATTTGTATTTAATGTTTTAAAATATTTTCTTGTGTTTCAATGTATTAATTTATTTTAACAGCATTATCTTTCATTTAAAATGAAAAACTAAAGATTTTTAAACGCTAATTAAGTATTTTTTCTAAAGTGTAGAGAAAATGTTCACAACATGAAATTATTAATCTAAAAATAGTGGAAAATTGATTTTAGTTTTTTAAATATAAAGTTCTTTTCTCTTTAGTTTTCAAGACAATGCCTTTGATAGAAATGAATTACAGGAACCTCCTGAAGTCAATACATCTCCTCCAGGTATTGGAAAAACTTTTTTATCTTTAATTAGCAGAAAGTTTTAGCATCACCCAAGTTTTATGTAAAAAATATTATTTTTGTCAAATAAAAATGAACATTTATATTATTTTTTTTTATGATATGGTAGAACTTGTATTTTTATTTCTCTCTATTTACACAAAAGAATAAGTTGATGAGTTGCATTTAGATTTTAATTTTTTTTCTTTCTCTAATAACTATTTCAGTGTCCTCACAATGCAAAAAACTCACATATTTGTTTCTTTTTTCACATTAAAAAATTATTACTGCAGGAAATTCTCACACTTACAATCAGCTTTATTATGGGCAAAATTTTTACATTTCAAAAAATTTCCATACTTTTATATTTTTGTTAAATTTTTCATTCTTCATGAAACTCTCACATTTCATTCTTTCTACTTCTGTTTCTATTTCTTGTTTTCCTTCCAACTGCTACTTATCTCATTACAGTAGGAACATACAAAAGTGTTTCACACATAGCTAAAATGAGGGGGACATTAACAACACCTCTGAGAGGGTGTGGGTGACACTACTCCTTAAACATGACCTTTCCCTTATCTACGGAATCTAACAAATAGTATTCACTTCATATTAGCACATTCAGGAATTCTCTGTCAGAAGAATTAAATGTGACACATCCCACTGTAGAATAGCTACCATATTATCTAGGATACAGTTTTATGACAATTAAATTTACTATTCTATACACAAAGACAGGGTTCCCACGGTCCTTAAAAGTCCTTAAGAACTCCTTAATTTTGTTTTCATTTTTAAGGACCCTTAAAACTACTTAATTTTCGTCAAAGGTCCTTAAAAACTCCTTAAATTTTAAATAGAAACGCAATCAATTTCTCCATCGACGAGATCCACAGTCTCGTGATTTCCTATTAGTTTTCTTATATGACAAATATATAATCTTTTGTATACTTAAAAGGTTTAAAGTATAAAGTCAGCTGCCCTTTCCTAATAGCTAACAATCATGCAGATTTTAATTAAAGCATAGAGGATGGGGGGGGGTTGTAGATATTTCAGCTACTTATGGAAGTTTAATTTTCCTTTCATTGATTGTAATAGTAAAATCTAAAACTTTTTTCTTTCCCAGGCAACGCCAGGTATAATCAGCAATTTTATATATATATATATATATATATATATATATATATATATATATATATATCAGTCATTTTTAAACCTTGAGAAAGTACTGTTTATAATATTGTTTTTATTCACAATTTATTTTTAGTTTGATCACTCAAAACATTTTAGATGTACATTTTTCAAAATTAGGTTTTGTCAAAATAGATTTATCTTAATTTTTAGGCATTTTTAAAAACTTAATTCTGAAATATTGTAGGGCATTTATTGAATATGCCTTGTCTGGTTCATAATCATTAAAATATGTTCCTCAGGAGATAGGGTTTATGCCGTATATTTCAAGTAGATTCTTATAAAAAGTTACTTTGGTCCTTAGTAAGTCCTTAACTTTTGTTCTAGAAAAAGAGTGGAAACCCTGAAAGAGGATCTTGTTTAGTTATAGAAAAAAAATTCAGTGTTTTTTCAGGTTTTCTCTTAGTTTTTAAAAATCTTACTCTGTTTTGGGAAAAAGAGTAAAAAATCCTCACCCTTTTTTTTTCCCCCTGGGATGAGAACCCTGTATTGGATGTATGATTCTAATAGCACAGAATACATTATCATTGATAGCTTTTGGTTCCAAGGAAGTTTGCACTTTTTCAGCATAATCTACTTCTTGGGAAATACATGATTGAGATTCTGTAATTTCTTTCTCATTACTGTTTTAAGCTTGTGCACTGGATGATATCGTGCGTCTTATTTTTCAATGATAATTTCTTCATCTGGGACTTCTGATGTAATCACTTCTTCATCAATCATAAGTCTTGGAATTCTTATTCTGTAATTTTGAAGTTATTAATCAGTTAAAACAATACTTGTTAAAACAATAACTAAGTTAAAACAATACTTGATTTTGCATCTGTCTCGAAGCATCTTAAAATTTGGCAGGGATTTTTTGAGGGAAAGGGAGGGAGCCCTACAAATACTCCTAGTTATACATTGAATAACTTGAAATAATTTTTACTGCATTAAATAACTGCGCAATAGGAGTGGAAGAAAATGAAATAGAAAACTCTTACTCAATAAAAAGCATTGTTACATCTTTATACCGCTCTTACTAAACTTCTTGTATTTAACAATACTGGTAACTGTGTTAACTTCACACTAATTAGTGGTTCTCAGAAAATTTTCTGATTTGTAGTTGAGAACCTAGCTATCATTCAGTTTTTGGAATATAATGGTCTTAGATTCAGTATTTTATCCATGTCCATAGAACAGTGTTGGAGGTTGATTCATTTTGTGTCTGCGTAATTTAGTTATAAATTTGGAAGTCACTTTTCATAGCAAATTTCTAGTGCATTTTATGTACGAGATGAACTTTTATACAATGTTTTCCTGCAAAGAACAAACAGTGTGCACATTATAAAGGCATGCATACTATGAATAAAAATTGGAAGTAAGATATATCAAATTTAATTTTTTGTTTCATACAGAAGGTATCCCTGAATATTATATGGCAACCTATGCTTATCAATCCCAAGAACCTGGAGATCTGTGCTTCCAAGTCGGTGAGACAATCTTAGTCACTAAAAAGGAAGGAGATTGGTGGACTGGGACAATTGGTAACCGAACTGGTATTTTCCCAAGCAATTATGTAAAGAAAGTGGAAGAGGTGAGTTTGTATATTTTATTATTTTTATTACATTCTATATAAGCATTTTAAATTGTCCTTAAATGGGAATCACCAGAAATTAAGGAGCTTTATTGCAGTCTAAAGATTTTGCTTTATTTACTATGGTAATGTAGATTTATCAAAACCTGTTAAAGTACCCGAAATTAAAGAATTTTTTATGCAATATGTAAATATTTGTAATGTTAAACTATTTAATCCTTCATTTAAAATTTGATGAGATCTAAGTGTATAAAATTCTTTACTCATGAGCAGAGATGGATATACTATGATATGCAGGCCAGCTTTGATCTACCTGAGGGATTTATCTGGTTAACTGCAAATTATAAACATATATATATCAGGTCTAAAAAGGGGATAGTTGGAAATTACGTGAGTTATAAGCTATTTTAAAAAGGGAATTCTTTTATAATAATAAAATAAGTGAAAAAGACCCATGCTCGCGTAAGCTTTTGGAATAATCCAGTCAGGTGGAAGCATTTTGGAGGATTTTGATGAGTTTGCAAACAGATAAGATCAGTTAGCACGTGGACATGGAGCAGTCAACACCTTTTCCATGCTTAGCTCTGTCACAAAAAATAAAATTGTGCAAATTGCTTTCAAATAAGAACTAGGATTTAAATTATTATCAAGAAAGACTGTTTTCCATTCACCTTAACACTGGATCATAATATATATATTTATGTAATACAAATTGACATAAAGAAATGTATTTACAATTCAAATCTAGGGTTGATCATAATCTACTCTGGTTTAGTTACATACATAATGGTGGTTTCATTTCACATTAGAAAACATACAAATATATGGAAACTTTTTTACAAGAAGAATCCAATAGAAATGAATTTGAGCATATGGGATAATGTTCAATTTGGAAGATGACAGTCTGATAGCAGTATTGTGAATAGGTGGAGAATAAGTAAGGAATAAAGTGTTGCTGATGCTGGTTTGGTAAAATATTTCGATCCTAAAATATCTACTAAAAATAGGCCTAATTATTAACAAAAAGTAATAAAATCTATGATATTGATCTGGCTGCTCAATATCTTTTTTTTTTTTTTTTTTAAGAAACTGATAATACGCTGTTGGTTGGGAATGGTCACACCTTCGAAAAAGTTAGTTTAAATATTTTGGAACAGCTGTCACTAATAAGAATGAACTGAATGTCAAAATTGATTACTAATTGATGCTGGCCAATACTATTTTGGCATAAGAAATCAATATCATAACTCATTAGTGATAAAGCTGAAATTATTGTTTTATATAATACTAATTTGACCTGTAGTCTTACACGGCAGTGAAAGCTGGACATTGAACAAGCACATCTAAAACAGGGTTCCCACGGTCCTTAAAAGTCCTTAAGAATTCCTTAATTTTAGCTTTCATTTTTAAGGGCCCTTAAAACTACTTAATTTTTGTTAAAGGTCCTTGAAAACTACTTAATTTTTAAATTAGAACATGATCTATTTCTCCATTAGCAAGATCCGCCGTCTTCATGTGATTTCCTATCAGTTTTCATATGACAGTTTTTTCTTAGTTACTTATTTGACAAATAAGCTTTCATATACTTAAAAGGTTTAAAGTATAAAGTCAACTGCTCTTTCCTATTAGCTAACAGTCATGCAGATTTTAATTAAACAAAGCATGGAGGATGGGGGTTAGTAGATATTTCAGTTATGGAAGTTTAATTTTCCTTGCATTCAATGTAATAGGAAAGTCAAACTTTCTTCTTTCCTAGGGAACGTCAGGTATAATCAGCTAGTATATGTGTATATATATATATATATATGTGTGTGTGTGTGTGTGTGACTGATATGTTGATATCAGTCATTTTTTAAACCCTCAGAAAGTACTGTTTATAATGTTTTTATTCACAATTTATTTTTAGTTTGATCCCTCAAACTTTAGATGTGCATTTTTCAAAATTAGTTTTTGTCATATAGATTTATCTTATATTAATTTTTAGGCATTTCATAAAACTTAATTCTGAAATTTATTGAATATTGGGCATGCCTTGTCTGGTTCATAATCATTAAAATATGTTCCTCAGGAAATAGGGTTTATGTCATGTATTTCAAGTAGGTCCTTATGAAAGTTATTTTGGTCCTTAGAAAGTCTTTAATTTTTGTTCTGGAAAAAGAGTGGGAACCCTGTAAAACAGAAAGCTCATTTTTGAAAAAAAAAAAAAATTACTATGCAAAACTTTCTTATAGTGTTTTAAAAAAAGGTTTCTTTTTCTAACAGTACTACTTAGCAATGCAAAATGGGAGAGAATATCCAACAATGTATGCAAGACAAAGACTGAATTTAGAAGTTCCATGAGTATTGTTTTAAACAGACTCTTGACAAAAAAAAATTTCTAAGGCAAAATCAGTCCCATTCAATCATTTAAAACACAAATGAAGTTTTTATTTCTTGTAAATAGGATTACTTTGTACTATTGACTATGACAAAGTTGTTTATTAGTTGGTAGAAATGTAATCACATCAAAGAAAAGAAAAATTGTGTGTACCAAGTTTATTGGCATTTTTTTCATCTTTCTAGAGGAAATGAGGGATAAGTATGTAATAATAAAATTAATTGAATAAAAATTTATATTAACTTAGCATATAATTACGAAGTTTTCTGGAATAAAGATTTGTTAAAGTTAATTTATTATATATTAAAACTGCTTATATATAATATAATATATAAAAATGTGATTGTATTTTCAACCTATGTCATTTAGTATATAAAATTGTAAGATTTTTAAAGTTGCTGTGTTTTTGTTGTTGTTTCTTTTACATTCTTATAAATATTTTGAATATGTGAAGATTATCATATATGAACATGTTTTTGCTTTACATATAGACTATATCTGCTGTTGCTGCGCCTCCTTCTCCTTCTCCTGCTCCTGAAACTAAAATTGATCCTGATCTCTCATTTTCTTCTATGTCAATAGAAGTATGTAACATTTTTATTTGAATTTCACTATTTAAAATGTTTTGCTTCTTTTAACTTTACAGAATATTTTGCCATGTTGTGTGCTATAAAACTAATAATTTAAATTTTAACATGCTTACAGTATGAGACATCAGTATATAGTCCAAAACCTAAGGTAAAAACAATTGTTATGAGCATGCTACTATGCATTTCTCCTCTATAATCTGTTGATTTCACTTGAATAGTTTAGCTATCACTTGCATGTATGTTAAAAAGTAAAGCATGTGATCAGTTATTTCATATTCATCAACACTGGTAAGAATGATGTTTCCAGTATGTTTTATTTCACCACACTATTTTGCACTTGCAACAGATTGTTGTTTCTGTAATTTGTGTAATTAAACTATGAAATTGCATGTTAACTGAAAAAATGTTGTGTTTTATATTACTTTTAATTTTCCAATTTTTACAAATCTTTAAAAGTATGTTGCATTTTTTAAAAATTTAAAATTACAGTTTCAAGTCTTTTTTTTAAAAATGTGCTAATGTTTATTACAAATTTAACCAGTTCATGACCATAATCACATATGTCTATCACACAATTCTCTGTGTGATATGTCACACAGGTACATATTGGTCCCATAGATACACGGGTGTGATTGGAAAGAGAACATTTTTATTAAATTTTTGAACAACACTAGATGCCAGTTGAAGTTCATTAGATTTTTCAATAATCTTCCACAAGGTAATTACCTTCAATATAGGCTTTGAGTTCAAAGATGGTTCTTTTTCTTAATTTGATAATTTTGAGCAGGAATCAACAGTATGTGTTCGAGTTTTCTGTTGGGAAGCTAAAATTGAAAATTTGTCCTTACATTTTTATGACATCATTGCAAGTCATTGACATTATACAATTCAATTAATCTGATGTGTTAACATTAATCATAGATATATTTGGCTGTGATTGTTAACTGGATGCTATAACAGCTATTTGTCTTACTAGCATATAGCCCGTCATATGACGGGATCAGTAAAATTTTTGATATTCCAGAATTGTAAAGTACCCCATAAGGCAGGTAAAAAAAATGGTTTGTTTATCGGCTGAGAATTATCTTGCATCAAAAAATAATCGATGATTAAATTTAAAATTATTACATATGTACCTAATCTATTATTTAAGCCAAACATAAAAGAAAATTATTTACGTCATATCTATCAGTGATAAAACATATGAAAATATTTCAGACAATATTTAAATAATTTAAAATAAGAAAGGATTAAAAGATATAATTAATGGAATGACGTCATAATGCTAGAAAAAATTTTAGTTTTACTTATTTATTATGTTATGAATTGATAAATTTAATCCCCTGCTCTTAAACGGGGAAAATAGGGCATTAAATGCTCGAAAACGGGAGAAGGGGTGGATTTCGAACGTTTTAAAGACAGTATTTTTCGCTGTGATATGAAAAATATTTATACCAATTTATTTTAGAATCAGATGGATAGGAGATTCTATCAGATCAGACTTAGGAGAAGATCAACTTTACTCGCTTTGAATTTTACTAACCCTAACTCATCAAGAATCCAATATGAATGCCTCTATCCATTCCAGGTCCAACCGCTTCATAAATTCGAGGACAGATGGACAAATAACTTAGGCTATTATTATATAGGGGATTTAAGTTTATGTTTAATTTAGGAAATTTTTTACCATTGTATAATTTTACTGAAAATTTGTTTAAATTTTAACATGTTTGTTTTAGCTGTAAATATGAATTTTAGTGAAATAAAACCATTTTCTTTTATATTTATAATTTTTTTTAATCTCAAAACTTTTTGTTACAGTATATATAGATACTGTCTGGAATTATGAACAGTAAATTTCAGCATATTAAATTAAAGTAATGATTTTTATCAATTTTTAATGGAAAATTAGGTTTAATAGGGAAAATAATGTGCATGTCTGGGGAAGCATTTCTTTCTCTTTCCCCACAGTCCTGAGCTGGTTAAATATATTTTAAGTAATTTAAATAGTTCCCTACCTCGTGATTAAACTATATTATTTCAAAAAAAATCATAAGATATTTCTGAGTGACTGAAAAGTTACAAAGATTTCATTGTTGCCTATTTTTCTTTGGGTTCACTTCACATTTAAAATATATTAGTAAATTCAGCTCTACTTTTAATTTTTTTGTGGATTGTGGATTGCCTGTGTACTTGTTCTCAAATTTTCAACAAAATTTTTAGGTTTAATATTATTAGTTATCTGTTTATTAATCCTAGAACAGTATCCTTGAATTTTTTAGATGTTTATGTAATTAAAATTATTAGCTGTTTAAAGCTAAAAATATTTTCTTATAATAAATCTTTTTGTTGTTTAAATCAAATTGTATGTATTGCTGTCCTTTCTTTACTTTACAATGAATTTTAAAAAAGGTTTTCTTGAAGACAAAAATAAAATTTCAACAATAATAGGATATTCTAGAATTAAGTTAAAATAAGTCATGAATTTTGAGTTTGTGTTTTTAAAGTTGCCAACTTGTAAGATTTTCCTTATAATGTACAAATTTGTTGATAATTGTGCAATTGTATGAATGATTAAAAAACATAAATGTTCTCAAAAGGTAAATAATATGGGTTATTTCTTCTCCCATGTAATTCAATAAAGCATATTTTTACTGATTACATATTCATACATGTTTGTGTATAGATGTATAATTATATACACATATATATACATATGTTTGTATGCATATATATATATATATATACACATATATAGATATGTATTATAACATATAGATATTGTATAGATGTTTTAAGATTTTTAAGCTTGTATAATATTCAGAAGTAGGCTTGCATGTGTGTATACATATGTACAATATATTAACATGTTCAAATTGCATGCTAGCAAAATTCTGCTCATTTTAAAATTTGAATATTGTTAGCTATGTAAATTTATTTTCCTTTCAATACAAACAAATGCTTCTTTTAAAACTGGTAGGGTAGGGAGCGATGCAAACCTGGTTTATCTTCATTCTGTAATATTACCAGTTTTATTTTTTTTTTTTTTCCAGTTACTACATTTTGTATGTTGAATTTTTAATGTAAAATATTTATTTGGTTAATTTTTATTTTTTCATTGTAAATGGTATTATATGATGATAATGCGTTTAAAATTTATGTGGGGGGTTGTATTATTTTGAGTATAAGAGAGTTTTTAATTATTTTTATGACAAATTTTCTTTTCTCATTTAAATCATTTTTATTGTTACAGGGTGCTAAATACAGAAGGGGAGAGATAGTGACTGTTCTTGCTCCTTACAAAGCAACAGGTCCAGAACAAGTATCTTTAGAAAAAGGCCAGTTGGTCTTAGTTAAAAAAAAGACTGCTGGTGGATGGTGGGAAGGTGAAGTTCAGGTAAAACCCTTGTATTTATTTTCTCATTGAATTATTTTCATTTATAGCTTCTGATAAATAAATAGTAGTACTATAAATTGTTATAATGAAATTTTTATCATATAGTTAAAAAAGAATACATTATATGTATTGTAACACTTTGTAAAATAATTCTTTGTAAATTTGAGCTTCATTTTATTTTTGGTTACAGTTTGTGAACCTTGTGGTGAATGTAGTTTTCAGAAGATTTATGGAATATAACTCTAGTTAATAGAAACCATGTATAAAAACCTTCTGTATTTGCAAGAATTTAGACAACTGCTTTTAAAGTAAAAACAATTTAGAATTTTGTATATAAATGATGTAAAAATAAACATATAATGAGATTTATTTTGATAGTCAAAAAGATTTAAAAAATCATTTATAGTTAAATTTTAAAAAGTAAAATGATTTTTTTTTAACTATACTTAGAATATCGAAAGACGCATTTAACACAAATTAAGAAAATATTTGAATTTATTTAGTAAAGAGAGTGTTTAACACAAATGTTGTTAGAATGTAAATTTTTATGTGTAATTTTTAGTAAGGAATTGTAAATCTGTTACTATTTTCTCAATTAAAAGGAGTGTATTTTGTTTTGATGCACGAATGTTGAGTATAACACATAGTGTCTCAATACTATCTTTTAAAATACCATTATGAATAAATGCTGTGTAAAATTGGATATACTCAGCTTTGATGATGTTCACTATCTGTGTCTACTAAACAATTTAGGTTATTCATGGCACTCAAAAATATCAAAATTTTTTCGAGCAAACAGGAGATTGATGTAGCATGTTTCTTTGTATTGTATATTTTAGCGGCATGTATTTTTAGGGCCCCTCCACCCCCAACAGGGGGGTGTAAGTGTCCAATAACTTATTGCACCTGGTATTCAGTAGGGTCACATGACCACTGTTAAGAAAGCATTCATGGATGTTGTCTTCTCAGGGTGTAATATTTCTTGGAAGTTCAGTGCTTTTGTGGGGAAGAAGTGCCTGTAACACAGACAATGAACTAAAATGTGTATAATTTTTTCCAAGCTCATTTTCAAAAGGAGAAAAAAAAATTAGACTTTGTTATTGACTCAATTAATCGAGGTTATACTACACATCATTTAGTGCTTACAAACCCTTTCATAAGTCTTGATCATACAAAATACACATTTAGAAAGACCAAAAAACTCACTATAGACCTGCTAACATTTTATTTATGTATTGAACACTCATCAGGCTAATGATTTGAATAAGAATTCAAGAAAATGGAATATGCAATCCTTTGTAGCTGTATACTAAGCAAAGAGATGTGTTGTTTCATGAATGGCATACACTCAGCCAGTATAGAAAATCTTATGTCAAAATTTGTTTCCAAATATAGACAAATGAAGGAAAGTAGTACAAATGCTCAATTAAGGATCCACTGTGTTTATGCAGAATGTAATATAACCTTATGAATTTCAACAAACTTATCATCTTTCCATTGAAAATAATCCCCATTAAATTGAATTTTTCATATGATTATGAATGCTTGTACAGGAAGTATACTTACTTTAAAAATTTAAATGTAAATATAAAATTTGGTAAAGTACATTTCATTAAATTATATTTTTTAATAGGTTATAAAACTTAAAATAACCAGGAGAAATTCAAAAGAAAAATAATCCATTAAAGGGTTTATCAGAGACTTTGAAGCAGTACTTCTCAATTTTTTTAGCTCTTCACCCTTCTAGTGAATCAATGCACATTTTTACACAATTTTCATATTATTTCTAAATGTCCAACTGTGAACCAATTAGTGTAAACTAAAATGTATTACTCAAACTGCAAAACGTATTATAGCAGGATTCACACATTCAGAATTATTAAAACAAGTTATTAAAATGACATTTGCACGTCTTATTGTATTTAAGAATGTATAGAGTACATGTCTAAATAGAGAGAAATGATATTATGTTTAAATTAAATAATATGTCCCTATTCATACTTTCATAAAAACTAAAATATTTTTATATTTTCCTAAAATTAACCTAAGGAAAATAATAAAAGGATAGAAAGTAAAAATAATGCAATACTGTTATTGTTTAATGTTTACAGAGTGAAAAAGAAAAACATTTATTAACTAGAAATTCAGCTATTATTTTTTTAAATTTATTTGTTGCATGGTGTGCATGGCATATAGTTAAATAATCATGTTTTGCTTTATTTGATAGCTAGATGTACTGAAACTCTTTTCTGAATTTGTAGTTTGGGAAATAAACTTTTTTTATTTATCTTTTACTATGCAGTACTATATAAAAGTGCATATAGGAAACAAAATTAATATCATAAACATTAAATCTACATTAGCTTACAATTTATATTTCATATTTGCCATTAAAAATTTTAAAAATATATACTATTGATGCATTTTAGTTTGTAGTTCATATATAAAGCTTTAAAAAAATTATTAGGTAAAAGGGAAAAAGAGGCAAATAGGTTGGTTTCCTGCGTCATATGTCAAAGAATTAAGTGGAAGCCGGGCAAGTAGCAATCGAAGTACTCCTGAACCTATGTTGTATTCAAGATTCAATGAAAATGTAAAAAAATAACCACGAACAGTAATGCTAAAGGTTAAAGGTTTTTATTTAGAATTGATCTTATATTATATTTCTCTCCTGCACCTTTTAAGTATTGTAAAGTTATTAAAGCTTTAATTTATTATAAGGGTATATAATTTAAAAGTTATACTTGTCTATTAATTCTGTTTCCTCTTTGATGAGATCATAAATGATAAAATCAATAGATTAAAACAAATCTTATGCTTTTTCCTCCAAAATAATTTTTCCCACAAACCTTATTATAGAAAGACAGGTAATGATCAGTAAAACTCTTACTACACATTATATTATACATTGTATTTAATGTCAGAGCGAAAATTTTTTAAAGCTCAAATGTATTTCATATTATCAGTCTCGGCACATCTTAGAAAAAAATAATCAAAGATATTCCTAAAATATAGATTGTACACTAAATAACGGAGCAAAATAGCATAGCAATAATGATAGAATATTTGAATGACTGTAGTTTGAAAACTTTATAGAATTTTGTCAAAAACAGTTTTATCTTATTATTCCTGGATAACAATTAATAAATGTTAAAAAATTTTCTTGAAAAGTGATAGAGAGAAAATATTTAATTCTGTATATTTTGTAATTATTAAAGAAATTTTTAAAAAATTATTAAATTAAAAGTGGTTAGAATAGAAGGGAATGCGCATGACGTATGGCCCGCGGGCAGCAAAAATTGCAGCCATGGAGCACTTTGTCCTTCTTTATAGAAAAATTTGATATTTCCTACAGATTGTGCTTGTTATTGTTTTAATTTTGTCAATTTTTTTAAAAAGGTAACAAGCTGTGTATCCGAGAAAAATAATGGCTGTAAGTGCATTTTCAAAATTAAGGGGAAAAAATGAAAGGAAAAGATGGTTATTTTTTTATTGCTTTTATAAATATCCTACAAATGCGAATATTTTTGGATAAAAGCTTTGAATAAAGCAATATGCACTCCAAGTTTTCTCCTTGACTTCCCTTTGAGTAATTTGCGCGCAACATTTTCAGAAGGGTAAGATAAAACATTAACTTACTGTAATATAAGATTATATAAAATTATAACAGCTCCTAAACAATTTTTTTATATTACTAAGTTTTTTTTTCATATTTCAAACTTTTTTCTATGCTTTTGGACTAGTTGTACTGATAGAATTTTTATCCTTAAAATGAAATTTGCTCATCTTACGGAATGTACAACTATTTTTGTCCTAACATATCAATAATTTCGAAATTTTCATATCATACTTGAACATTTGAAAGTGTTGATTTTTAAAGAATATTGTACATAGTTTATTGTGAATTACTTTCTGAATTTTTGGCCCTTCCTCACAAAAAGTTTGTGCATATTTGTTGTATATATTCATGAACAATGATATATGGCTGTAAATTTGATGTGTTTTAATGCTCATTTTTTTAAATAAACATATAATTGTTTTGTTAAGATAATAGAAACAAGAGGGATTGTATTTTTGGGATTGACTGATTAGTAAAATTTTCGCTTTTCCTTAAATATTAAATTTGTCAATTTTTATTTTGTGATAACATCATGGGTTTATTTGGGGCAGCCTGAAAAAAGTAAATTTGTGATATAGCATTAAAATAGCTGTATTTGAACACAGTATTTCAATTTGGAATGCTTACTTATAATCTTAAATGTGTATACGCGGCCAAATAAGAGCTGCCTTAACTTCGTGTGGTTTGTTAAGTGAATATAGTGAATCCTTTTAAATTTTTGGTCAAAAAATGTATTGTTTTTTTGATTACTTTGTTTTCCCTCATAAAGTTCCCTATGAGTTTGGTTCATTATTTGTACTTTGGGATGATATTGTATCGACTATATTTTTTAAAAAGCAGTATTTTTTAATGTATATTCTATGTTATTGTAACATGAGAAGAGATTGCCGCTTTATAAAATTCAAAATATTATATTTTATGCTTTTTGTTTGTTTATTTTTTTTTTAAATTTATCTTTTTTTTATATAGTATTTTTTTAAAGTTAGCCCTTGTGTCTTATGGTGTGGACATTACAGATCAATGATGAATGTAACATTTCCAGAAGGAATATCATTAAGATTCATATTTAATACATAGTTGATCCTTCTTGGTGGAAAGGAGAACTCAATGGTGCTGTGGGATTGTTCCCATCCAATTACGTTGAAGTTCTGTTGAATAAAAACCCTCCCACTCAGGACAATTGTAAGTAGAAAGATGTTCTTACCCATTAAAATGATTTTAGCAATAAGATAATGGAGTTCTTTGTATCATTCTTTTCCCAGAAGGATTTTAATTGCTAAGTTCTTATCTGTCAATCTTTAAAGTTTTATATTAAACTTTATGAAAATTATAGTAACGGATATTGATAATCATTGGTTGAATGAAATGAAATTTCTTTCTTGTGGATCAAAATGTATTCCTTACTAGAGACACAACCTCACAATTCTTGAATAAATCACTCTTAATTTCATAGGTAACAAAGGAAATAGTCTTAGGTTCTAAAGGTCATCTGAGTCACATTTTTTCCCTTTTGACACTTTAAACATACACAATAAATTTTATATAATTTATATAGTAGGATGCTAACAATAAGGATAGTTAATAGCTAAATGTAGCTCCCTAAGATGTTCAAAATTTCAATTTTGGCTTTCATAATTATTTGCTGCCAGCAGTCCCAAGTTTGTCAGGCTGAATGTTTTCCTGCAGTCAGTTAAAACAAGAAAAGTTCAAAAAGAACATTTCTTATATTGCATTTCAAACTGGAAC
This sequence comes from Pardosa pseudoannulata, assembly GCA_032207245.1. Classification (NCBI taxonomy): domain Eukaryota; kingdom Metazoa; phylum Arthropoda; class Arachnida; order Araneae; family Lycosidae; genus Pardosa; species Pardosa pseudoannulata. The sequence goes on along the minus strand of CM063506.1, from coordinate 160,006,114 downwards.
TTAGAGCCACATTAATGAAATATTGATTGTCTTGACTCTAGACGTCTTCTACCAAAAATATCCAGATTGTTCTTCACAATTTACTTCAGTTCCTTGTAGGCACGTTGCTCTTCCTCACTAAAAATTCTTTTCAGTGTTGGTATTTTGGGTGAAGAATCTTAAATATTTTTTTTTTTTTTTTGCTGTTACGCTGCCTATTATAACACATTCTGTCCATAGATAGGAAAGCCAAACGATGGCCGATTCGTTAGGGTGCTGGCCTTTGGTACCAGATTCGTGGGTTCGAATCCCACTATAGCATGGATGTTCGTAGCTGTTCGGAATCAGCTTTAAGCAGTAGGTCCCGGTCTCATTAGCCCTCATGTTGCAAAGAGTAGAGCTCCAAACCAAACCATAGATGGGGAAAAAATAGCCAGCAGCATTCCAGCTACCACTTAGCAGTTAATATTTTCTATTTCACTAATGGTGTGCCATCTCATGACAAGATTTAAAAAAAAATCTGCTAGCATAAACAATAAAATGGCATAAATGTTATTAATTCTTGTTCAGTAGAAACTCTTAAATGTCTTGAGAAGAAGTAAAAATTATTTATGTCGACAGATTTTGCAAACATTTGAGAATTTTATGAATCACAAATTCCGAGGGTATCTATTGATTACATATTTGTTACACTGACAAAATTCTTTTTCTTTGTGTGTGTGTGTGTTTAGAAACTGCTTAAATTAACTAAAGTAGTATGTCCTTAAAATTCTCTTTGTGAATCAAGTAAAAAAAACTATTGTCAGGAAAAACTTAAATTTGTGGGTTTATCCTTCTCATTACTTTATTTCATTTGATTTTTTAAAATGAACTCCCTTATCTTGATGCATTTTGTTATCCAATAGCTTCTTTTCATTCAATTAAACTTCCATTTTTTTTTTTCAAACAAATAATGATGACAGTCTACAATGCTTTGAAAAATCTCTTTCATATTCTTTATTCTTTTTCCCAATTTTTTATATTCATTATTTACGTTTTCTAAAATTCCAACAATTTTCTCTAATATATTATAAAAACTATTGAATGCATGACAAATAAGTTTTCTTTTTTTTCCCTATGCAATTGGCAATACAGGCAGATGTCTTTATGCTAAACACAGCTACAAATCTGTTACTCATTTCGCACCACCTGGTAAGCTGGTGTAGCTTAATAAATCTATAGACACTACTAGCATTGCTCCTGCTTGGTTATCATAATTTAGAAGCAGGGACCAAACAGAAGATCCCCCAGGCTTGGCCTACCACCACCAGGGGTATCATTGAACTTGAGGGGGGCATTGTGACCACAAACCTATTTTATGTGCCCGTCTGCCATTAATGAACATGGACGATCTTTGACCGGCTTGAGTTTTCATCTCACAATCCTCTAATTATGATATCAACACCTTTGCTGACTGAGCTGAACGCTGGCCGATTGGTTAGGGCACTTTTCATCGGTACCGGAGTTCGTGGGTTCGAATCCCACTATGGCATGGATGTTCGTAACCGTTCGGAATCGGCTTTAAGCAGTAGGTCCCGGTCTCATTAGCCCTCATGTGCAAAACAGTAGACCGTAGCGCTCCAAACCAAACCTTTGCTGACTGAGCAACCATGGCTCATTAAATAATCAGAATAAATTATGAAATAAAAAATATGTTGTTATAAATTGGGTATAAAATAACTGAGCAAATGTTTCAGTGTTAAGCTAAGGGAAAAAAATACTAGAAACAAGAAGCTAGTGCAAAATATTTTCATCTTTAAATATCTCATCATTAGTTTTAATCTTGTGGATAAACAGAAAATTCCAGCTTTTTTTTTAATTTTTGTCTAGTACTGCATGATAGGTATTAGTTTTGTTACTCCTGCATACTCTGTTACTGAAGCAAATCTCACGTTATTTCATACAAAAAATTTCCTATTTTGAATCTCCTCACTTCTTAAATTTCTCGGGTCCTAGATTGGCAAGGACAAATGGATTTAATGCTATAATTCGTAGTTACAAATCACACTGCTCGCATGCATATTCATAGCCATTCAAAATTAGCTTCAAGCAGTAGCAAAACTGTAGACCATTGCACTCCAAATCGAACAACCAAGTATGGCAAGAGCAATTGGATGTAAATAAAAATTAAATGAAAACCTTTAGCACTAAGTACAAAATAGTAGTAATAATAATAACAATAATAATACAGTGAACTTCGCTTAATGTGATCGTGGTTAATGTTATCGAAATCACTTGGTCCCGATTTTCTCTTCATTTGTATGTTAAAATTATCGCTTTATGGGATCGTTACATTGGTTAATGGGATGAATTTTCGAATCACATTTTAACTATTAAACGAATATTCACAATATTTTCAGAAGGAACCCATTCTTTTCTTTCTCTTCGTTGTTGTTTGAATTTCCAAGAATTCTCCTCTTCAACGTAGGGAAATGGAGTAGAGAATTTCACATTCCTGGAGTTTTTCAGAAATACGCACACTCTACTGGTGGTCCATGGTTATCAGATAAGCAGAAGACAACACATTATTATCGGAACTGAGAAGGAGCATGTTGACAATTTATGCCTTGCTCGCTTACATGCAGCTTTTTGATATGGTAGCCAGAAAACGAAATGACATAACATTTAAACACCTAAATTTTAAATGGTTACGACAGGTTGATTATAATTACGACAATTTATCAATGATCTTCGTAGAAAAAAATTGTAGGCACTCAACAATTGATCAATTTTTTTAATTATATGTACAATTCTTAACTTTTAAAGGATAATATACAGTAATTAACATAAGGTGTGTTTTTTCAATTTGTTTTGAAATTTAATACGTGTGAATTAAAAGGGGGGTAAATTTAATTTTGCATTTCGGTCATTGTTATCAAAATCACAGTGTCCCAAATTGATCACATTAAGCAGTGTCCACTATAATAGCTGGGGCTTAATATAGACTTCGAAATTCTTATATTTTAAAGAATTACCTGTTTAATTCTGATTAGTTGAATGTAGTTCACACTGCAACAATTTCTGAGTAAAAAATAAAATGTTGTACTAAAATTATCTTTATACTTTCAGTAATATTTTTAAATTTTATCATATCTAAGAAAAAGTACTATTACAGTCTCCAATAAAAACCTTAATTGCATAAAGTAATAACATTAATTTTTCCATATTTTTAGTTTAAAATATATGCACAAAAAAATTTATTCTTGCATAGAATTTTTTTCATGAAATTTAGAAATATAATATTACATTTTATTCATTGTCTGTGTGCTGTTGCTAAAATTTTCATGTATATTTTGATAAAATTAATACTTCTATATTAGTAGAGTTTTTTTTTCCTAAATGTAATCTAAGATTTATTTAGAAATAAATAACCATTAACAGTCTACAAATAATGTTGGTAAAATTTTAGATCAAACCAGGATGTCCAGCACCTCAGGAAAACTAGGAGGAATAAAGTAATTCTGTAAATAATAATGATTTAACAGGGAAATTGTATTTAAAAAAATGTAAACAAAGAATTTTCTGAGTTTTATTTTTAATTTAAAAGATGAATTTTTTTAGTCAAAATTAAAAAAAAAATTTAAATATCCCTGAACTTTTTTTTATGTTTATTTGTTTTTACACAAGAATATGGAGAAACAAATATAGAAATCTTCAGAAAATGAGGCAATTCAAGCTCATAAATCAAAATTGATTATAAAGCAATTCAAATAAAAAATGTTAGTAATCAAAGAAACTAAGAAGGGAATGAATGCTACATGAAGCAAATTGAATTTTTAAAATAATGTACAGTTTTTAATTAATACATTGATGCGTTATTTAAATGTTAATAAAATGTGAAAAATAAGAACTGCAAGAGTTCATAATTATTTTTAAAAATTTGAATAATCCTCTGCTCCTTATGCGGGTTATTCTGAACACCCCAAACACAGAAAAAAAATATTTGTAAATTTTAAATGCATTTGTATTTTGTTTATATTAAAATTTATAACTTTTTAAATATAAGTTTATATTTAAAATTAGTTTTATAAAAGAAATTGTGTATGAAATAGTGTGAATTTATCTGTGATTAATATACAAATTATGGAAAAATATGGGAATTTCTAAATAGTTTTCTCACTGGACACCCTTTAAAATCATGTTTCCCATGTATAAGAAATGAAAATATATAAGTTGGAATTTTAGACATTAAATTAAATTCTCCGTTTTATGTTCAGAAATTTGGCATTTTAAAACTTTTCATTGGCCAGTCGTTTATTTTTTTTTTTCTTTTCCTTTCACCTTGTTTGATTTTGTTTTTAAACTGGTCAGTTTGGTTTAAATTTGGTGCTCTGTCCTTTGCAGGAAATTGTCAGCTGTGTTCTGGAAACCCCCTGCTGCAAGACTGTCTCTTATCTCTGTCTCCTCCGAATCTCACTGTGCTGTTCAATGGCTAAATCTTTTCTGTACTCACAAGATCCTTCTGTTCCATTTTTGTCAGAAAAAAATTTTTTTTTAAATTGATAAATGAGATAAAAGATAAACTGATTATTATGGCAGTGTTATGGGTAGTCATATTGCATTCTAAGATTTTAGTGAATTTTTTTTTTTTTTTAATGTGTTGATATTCTCAAAACATCAATAGATAATAAATTTTCCATTTTTTAAGTGAAGTAAATATTTTCAAGCAGAGATTTGTTTGATTCTCTGTTTTTGATTTTATTATTCCATTTTTTAAAAAAAATATATATAATTGGTATTTGTGAACATCACAAAATAGTGCTCTATGTGTATGCATCATGTTGCTGTGTGTGTATATCATCCATAATATTTAACTGCAGTTGAAAATAGTGTGATAGTCATTTGATTTCGAAACTATTTATTTATGTGAGATTATTACTGCATTTTCTTTTACTGTTTTCTTCACTGTGTATGTTTTTCAGTCTCTCCTTTCTTGTTCCTTTCCCTCTGCCTCTAACCCACAATCAAAATGCTAAAATTGAATGAGACTTGACAAGAGGAACTTTAATCTAATTTTATACGTTTTCTGTTGTAAGAATAGCAATAGTAGACATAATGTGGTGTTAAATTGAAGGAAAGAAGCTATTCATTTTTTTAACTTTTTCAGTGCATTTTTTAAAGACTGTTTATTGCATATTTTTACTGTATGAAAGTGCTAATTGTTTGTTTCTGTGTGAAATTTAATCATTGTCATTTTATGTTTATGATAAATTTTAAATGAACTTGTATATCTACAAAATAAAGCATCTATGTGATTCTGATGATAATGTTATATATATAGTATTTTGGTTGCCAATATATTTATATCAGAATTAACTAGATGATGGAGTGATTGAATATATTGTTTGTTATTTTTGTATCCAAATTTGTTATGAATATATGAATTTAAATATTAACAGAGTTCACACATGCTGTTTTGTTTCAAAGGATCAATTTTACTTATAAATGTCAAAGTTATAGCTAGTGGTTTCATATAAATGAAGATGTGTGAGTTAGTTTATAAATATATCACTGATGCTTAGCAAAATAAAATCATGTTCATAGTTCTGTTATGCCTTGTTTTTTTAACAGAGACTTCATTTGAAGTAATTTCCAAAAATTGTGTCTATCTAAGGAAAAAAAAAATTCACTTAACATCCCTAATTAGCAAATGGGATTAAATCATATATACATGGTTTCCGCGCACCGGGAAAGTCAGGGAAAATCATGGATTTAGACAATGGATTAATTTTGTCATGGAAAGTCTTGATTTTTCAAGCAAAATGAGTAAAAGTCATGGAAAGTCATGGATCCACTAAACTACCGATTAAAAAAAATGCATTGAATTGTTTAATTCTATTTTTACTTGTCATTTGGCTGAAGTTACTGAGTTTGGTATTTATGTATTATCCTATTGACCATATTGCCAAGTAAAATTTGTTCACCAAGGAAACTCAAAGCAAGAAAGCTTAATGGGTGGGTAAATGTATATTATTCTTGTTTTTTCTTAAATTGTAGATTAAAATTTTATTAATATAATAATAATTATTTTTTAATAAAAATTAGTTAAGATTTTTGCACAAAATATAAGTTTATCTCTAGGGATATTGTATATAAACATTATAAGGTTATTATTCATGGTCACCCGAATAATACCAAAGTACCCTGAATTCAAATTGGAAACATTTTGGTTGAAAAATTGCTATATGATTGAACTTAGGTATATAGATACAACAATTTATTTTTATGTATGAGTTTATTAGCATTTATAAAGTAAGTTTATAGTTTTTTTTTTATGATAAAATTCCTGTAATTTCTCTCAAAGCATATATTTTATTTGTATGTACATCAGAAGTTTTATTCGTATATACTTTTAACGAAAGCTTTTTAAAGTCATGTAAAATGATCTGCTAAATCATGGAAAGTCATTAAAAGTCATGGATTTGAAAAATTTTATTTTGGCAGATACCCTGTATGTATATTAAAAGTTAAATATTGTTCAGTTTAAAAGCAAAGTTAGAATCAGAATTGTTGTGTGCAATAGGTATGGGTTATGAAAAAATGCATTGTAATTAATAAACTAATTGCATTTAAAAAGTCTTAATTCTGCATTACAGTTCTGAAATATCTAAATTCCAAGCAACAAATAAACTGAACGATTCAGCTTATAACCCACAAATATCAGCTCAGCATTTTACTGAAGAGGTGCTAATTTCCCTAATATGTAAATAAAAATATTCCTAAAAATATTTTAGTGAAATTTCTTTATTTTTGTGAAATAAAAATAAATCCTGTCATGTGATATAAAGATAATATTTAACTATCACAATTATATTTGGGATCCCCAAAGATATGTAATTAATGTAAATTATATAATATATATGATTAAACACATTAAATTAAAAAAAAAAGACCAGTTAGTACATCTGACAATGCAAACACATTAATCCACATTCGTGTTTAGTTGATTTCAGAAGTAATGGATTTGAATTTTCTTTCAAGATATGAAAGAGCTGTTTTCACAAGACCAATTTTATAATACAATTTTCTGAAGGGCCACTTTTTCTAAACCAAATTTGGTGAAGGAGCTGCAAAGCCACCCCAACTTATGTCTGGATCAACTCCTGTACTTGTTTTTGCATCCCATCTTGACATATAAGTTTGTAAAATTTTCTGAGATTTTTTTTTTTTTTTCCCAAGACCAACAAACATTCCTGCTTTTAAAATCTATTATAATAGGAATTAATTTGTTTTTATATCTTCATTTTTGTACTGGTAGCATATCACACATGTAGACAGTTATTCATTTCCACTATTTAACATACTGCGTTAAACTAAAAGCAGTACATGTCTTAGAAGCATCAATAAAAATTTTCTACTGTTCAGAATTCAGATCATCTGTTAAGGCCTTTGCAGTATATAAAATCACCTTTGGCTTAAAGAGGATGTTTCATTTCTTCAGTGCACTGTTATAACTATAGTGGTTTTAGGGAATAAATAATACCATTGAAAATATGCCAAAAATGCTCCCTAATTTTTAAAAAGTCCAGATTTTACCCAGCTCCCTTTATGTAATCATATGAACTAAGTAATCTGCATTTTTATAAGAGTGATTGATGAACCTGCGTTTTCAAACAAAGGATACATTTTCTAGAATTCAGGGACAATATATATATAGTAATTTCACACGTATAGTCCACGGGAGCAATTTTTTATTTAAAAAGTTTCATAAATCATCAGATAGTCCGCACCACTAGATAATCCGTGGACTATACGAGCCAAAATATGTGTTTTAGTATGAAAATATTAAATAATTTTAAGAAACAAAATGTAAGTACAGTAGACAGCCAAAAAGTCTGGATTAGACTCAATTAATTCCATCTTCAAAATTTGAAATCATTTCTTTTGCCATAGCCTCATAGACTAATTTTAAAAGAAGAAACAGAACTACATTTCTCTGTTTGAGAACCTAGCTATGTAAATAGTCTTCTTATTCACAGCATTGTAGATTTCTGAGACGATTGGCTCGCTTTCTTCTCATATTTTTAATCTTTCCTTTCGCTAGTGCCAATTTGTTACTGCTTTCTCGTCGACCTTCGGAATTACTTTCAGCTTGAAATCAGCAGTAAAACTGCAACGATGTTTTAAAGGCATAATGAATGACAAATATTACCGCAAATAAAAACTTTGAAAACACAACACTCTGTTACAAGTGATCCACGTGGTGAAATAACCTTCGATTTTGAATCCATCCACTCAGTGTTGTCAATCGAAGTTGTCAATAGTGACTATTGATATTTTTCCGTACTCCAGGACACAATTTAAGATTGTGCTTGCTATTTGCTACTACTGATTCGTTCTACTTTATGGGTTGTATTTTATTTTCATGGTTTATGACCAATATGATGATTTCTTGCATCTCCTGAGTCATACTTTTGTTTACATTTGATCATCGGCCATTCGTGAAACACGCTTTTTCCCCCTTCCAATTTTGTTTATTTAAGCAATAAACAACCAGCAGATAATCCGCGGCTGAAGAAATTTGCTTTTTAAGCACAGATTTAATTGGATGTATCATAAAAATGATAATCACTTGTATGATTGCTTTCAAAACCACAGATGTAGCAGCATGCATGCAATATAGTAGTATAGAAAATCTCTCAGCCACATTATATGGGGTTAGACTCAGCCACACTGCATAGTGGTCAGACTTCTACCCAGCATAGAGGAGTTTCAATTCCTAAAAAAAGGCTTAGATATATTTGGGATAGTAAAATGTTTAATAAATCTGCTTTGATGAATGGATAAATTCTGATTTGTAACTGCCTATTGCATTTTAAATATAATTTTTTAAAAAACTAGCAGTGCCTATAGTTCTAAAAAAGGCAATTCCATCATTTTAGTTTTTATAGTATATATAGTTTACCTCAGTGCTCTAAACCAAACCAATGTAATTTTCAAATTTATTATTCCCAAAATAATGAAATTTAGCTAGTTTCATTTTTCTTGCATATTTTGTAATGAGCAATATAATTTAAAGTTAAATTGAGTGTGTTTGTATTCTATATAAGTACTGAAGTTCTTGATTTTGTAAATTGTCTTGGCGTCCTTCATAAAACGCAGACCTAACAGGCTGTGTTCAATATAGTTGATGGTAAATGTAAGCACCTGTATAGTCTAAATAGTTGTATAGTAGAAATCGAGTAATACACATTGTGTCTCTTACTCTATATCATCTACATTTGACTCTTGAATTTTTTTTTTTTTTCAGTTTTTAATATTTAAAGCTTAATTAAGTAAATGCTTAAAATATGTCATCAAATCTCATTTTAATTTCTTATTATAAGTATACTAAAAATGTTATTACCACCCAAATTCAAAAAGCAAGTGTTTATTAAAGAACTAATTTATTCATATTGTTTCTTAAATTTTTGAAATATTTTTTCTTTCTTACTATAAAAAACATAAAAATATTTTTTTTTACATATTGATAAATATTGAATGGCTGTAGGAATAATTTTCCAGGAACATACTGTCTAGGATGCAATGCATACCTTTAACTAATATAGACTACATTTTTCTTTTGTTATATACCCATAATCTAAGAAAATTGCAAAGAATAATCTTATTTTTGTGCACAAAATATAAAGGATGCTAACTGCAGTGGATAAAGTAGGTATGATCTTCTCTTTGCTTCCAAACACAATGTTTGTCTTAAATTCTTGTTAGTTTCCTGTGTGCAATTCCCAAGCACATTTTTATATGAGATATACAGAGAATGTTCTGCTTCTAGGGTGAAAAAGAATTTTAAGAGATTTTGAGGGAAGCAACTTAAGTTTCTGAGATAGTCTGTTTCCAATAAAGCAACAGTCAAACATTCTGCAATGACCATAAATTATAGTTTAAGTGAGATTGTCTGTGTGTACAAGAATATTTCTGTGTGGACTTTTCAGTTTCTCTTAACAGTACATATCTTAGCATTTTTTAAATTGGTTGGAAATAAAAAAAAATGTAACTATAGTGAAACTTCTCCAAGTGGCCACCCTTCTAAATGGCCAATTTTTCATGGCACAGATTTTTCGACTCATAAACCTAATGGTAAACCTGTATCAGCAGTCTCCTGACCCCTCTAAATGGCCACCAAGTGGGATTGCCCTTTTAATTTTTCGGGAAATTCTACTCACTCTATGCTTTTATTTTGAGCGAAAAAAATCAAGGTCTGGTTTATAGTCAGAATGACAGATTTAAGGAGTAAGGTCGGAATAACTTGAGAAGTCCATTTCCGTGGTCCCCCCCCCCATCTAATCAAAGATTAAATCTGTTATCTCTTTCGAATTCTCCCCACACCCTTCAGATAGAGAATCCCTATTGCACCATCCATAGAAACTGAGGGAGAAACTGGACAATCAAGTGTTGAAGGTGTCCTAGGGCCTTTGTTTGGAATTCCAGTCAGTACAGTTAAGGAAGAAGTACACCTCTGTCAGCAAAAATGTCATTCACACCAGTTGCATTTCATTAGTTGGTCAGTGATCTGAGTTGCAATAATGTCAAAATGCGTTTTTCTAAATCTCGAGCAGAGCATTGAAGTTCTGCGTGAATATGAGAATGGCAAATCGGCAAGAAAGTTAGCTGAATTATTTAACTGTGGAAGAACGGAAATCAACAAAGTCATTAAAGAAAAGAATTTGATTTTGAAGGAGTACGAAGACTACAGAACAAACAGAAACAAATTGTAGCCTTTTAAAAAAAAAAAGTAAAGAAGCATGAAATAAAGTACTATTTTCTCTTTAGATAAGTTTTAAATTTCATTTACATAAGGAATATATGTCAGACTTGTTTATATTATGCATTATAGTAATTATCTTATAATAGTAAATAAAACCCTTCAGAGCGGCCAAATGTTCTCGGTACAGAGGAGTGGCCGCTCAGAGAGGTTTCACTGTATATAAAATGGTATATCAATATTGAAACTAAGTAAGTTAAAGCAGAAGAATAGGCTAAAAATTAGTAGAATCTTAAATCATACAGCATAAACTAGAAAGAGTGGCTGTCTGATAGTTACACACACAAAAAAAAAAATTAAAAAATAAATTTCTTTATATTTTTCATATCTAGTAAAAGTGCAGTATTGAAAAAAAATATTGTGATTTAAATAATTTGTTTAAATCTTCAAACTTAAAAAAAAAAAAAAACCTAAAAAAGCACTCAATTATTTTATTATATTGGCAAGGAAATTTTCCCTAAGAGCCTTTTTGTACAGGATGGATATACAAAAAATATTCTTACAGAGCAAAAAAGGAATTTTTTAAAGGATGTGGTGGTCTTATGTGTATGAGAAGGTCTCCAAGAAAACACAGTTAACATTCTGCAGTGACCACAATTTGTCTGTTTGTGATGAGTGCATGTACGTGTACAGGCATGTTTCTGTACTTTTTAGTTCCTCTTTATAGTTCACTTCCTCTTCAGATATGGATAGTAGAACATTTCTAAAACTGGCTGATAAAGAAAAATAAGAATTATTGTAAAATGGTATATCAACATCAAAACTGAGAGAATTAAAGCATGAAAAGAGACAGAAATTATTAGAACCTTTCAATTACATGGTATAAGCTAAAAAGAGTTATTGTAAACTTGTTTCACACGAAAAAAAAAGTTATTTTTCTTTTATATTTTCCTTATCTAGCAAAAGTGTGTGGGTAAAAAAAAGCTTTTGCAATTTGAACAATTAAAGGTCTAAATTTTAAAAATTAAGATCTAAAAATTGTTTTCTACCATTAGCATAACTTTGAGTAATAATTTTCTCTATAAAATTCAGTATCTGCTTACCCTCAGTAATTACTGAAAGAGCATGCCTGAGCTTTCTCAATTTGTCCAATGGATAGTACTGTATCGTTTCCCATATATACAGTTAATGCTATTAATAAGACTTTCTAGCTGAATTTATTTACTACATATTTTAAACAACTGTGAACTGTAAAAAATCATACAAATAGTTTGAAAATAAAGCTATTCCCAGTTCTAAAACTAAATTTTCAAATTTCTTTACTTTTATCATTTTCTTTTTTTCTTTCATAAAGAAAGTTTTAGTATTAATTATACCTTTGATTAAAATTGTTTTCACTGTGTTTTATAGTCAGAACTATTTTGCTAAATATATGTAGGAAGACTGAGTAAAATATTCATCAAGTTAATTTATCCAAATAATAAAATACTTGTAATTATTGTGTTTACAAAAATATAATTTTTTACAGGGTTCTTTGCAGTCTTGAATTAAAGGAATTTTTTTTTTAAATGTTGCTTTAAATGACTAATATATATATATATATATTTAAGGAACAAAAAATTTATAGCCGTAACCCTTAATTTGACAAGATGTTTTTTTCAAATATTTTTTAATTTCTGTTATTTTCCCATGTCTGTATAAACATTAGGATCTCTGTAAAATAAACAAAAAAAAATATTCCATTTTTGAGATAATGTCTGCTGTAGCAAACACTGACAATTATGTTATATAGTAGTTATAAATATACATGTCCAATGTAGCGGCCATACTTGACCAAATTAAGGGTTAATTGCAGAAAACTTTTGGAACTTATATATTATTTATGATTTCTACTTTTTTTTCCTTCCTAATTACTTTAACCAAAATCATCATCATTTAATTGAAATATTTTTACAATAAAACAAATTATTTGTTTTAGAAAGAAAATTAAAGTTATTTCTTAATTATCATAATTACTATATAAAATAAATAGTTGATGAATTTTACAATGAGTTGAAAATTATATGTAAGCTGTATAAAATAAGCCAATAATTCATAAGTAATAAAAGAAATTGTGCTTTTTACTTGTACTTTTAATAACTTTTCTACACTTGGTATACTTGTATTTTATTGAGTTTTTTAGTACATATTTCTCCATTTTTTTTTTTTACTTGAAGTCAACGCAATTTTTCTTTTGACCTATATATTAAAATTCGATGTTCTGGTACTCTATCAATCACTTTATGAATCATATCAAGTTTTGCCTTTGAAGATGGTAAGCTTTCTAAGGTTCCTAACTATATCTGGAGTGTCATATAAGGATTCAAACCAATGGCCTGCTGGTCAGTTTACCAGTACTTGTGTTGTTGCTTACAATTGTCTTCAAAATGTGGCAATATGATGACCAAGTAGCTCTTCAGTAGTGTTCAGGTCTAGAGATTGTAGATAAGGCTCAATTAACCTCTTGAATTATGAGAAGCACAGTAACATTTTGGTAGTCCCTTAATAATTATTTATCTATGTAACATTTTTTAAAACTAAAATTAAGAGGATGGGACCCTATCTTCAGTCATTTTGAATTTCACCTTAAAATTTTCAAGGGAAGCTGTGCATTTTCAGTAAACAGGTTTAGTTTAGTTTGGAGTGCTACAGTCTACTTTTTGCAACATGAGGGCTAACGAGACCGGGACCTACAGCTTAAAGCCGATTCTGAACAGCTACAAACATCTATGCCACAGTGGTATTTGAACCCATGAACTCCGGTACTGAAGGCCAGCACCCTAACCAATCAGTCATTGTTCGGCTTCAGTAAACAGGACCTGACTGCGGATTAGAGTCTTACTATTGTCATCAATATTTATAGTTAAAAATTGGTCTCAGTCTAATAAGCTCTTGGCAATAAAACTTTGACCATAAGCATCTCAACCAATCAAAAGCCTTTTGTTAACCCTAATTTTTCTTTAAAGAATATTTTCTGGTAACTCTTACAAAGTGTTAAACCTTACTACCTGAACTTTTAAAATTAAATGACTTTCTCTCTAATCAGGAAATGTGTGATCTTAGCACTATTGTCACTTAATTTGTCATGGCCAACTGCAGAAAGATACAAAAAGAACCAAAAAGTATTAATAATCATTTAGTCTGATAATTTAACTATGATTGAAAGAAATAAGAAATTTATCATGAGATATGCCAAGCTGTGATTGAATGTTATATCTTCAAACCATGAATTTCCAAATACCTAAATTTTTTTTAATGTCTTTTTTTTTTTTTTCTTACTCATCAGGATCGGCTGCTCAAGTAATTCTCTGTGGTAGCTTTTACACCATAATTAGATATGCACTACATGGTATTTACTGTTTCAAATTCCTTCACAAACTGCTATTGCTGATACAGTATATCCATTATTAACAGTGCCGAACGATGGCCGAATGGTTAGGGTGCTGGCCTTCAGAATCGGAGTTTGCGGGTTTGAATTCCACTGTAGCATGGATGTTTGTAGCCGTTCGGAATCGGCTATAAGCAGTAGGTCTTGTCTCACTAGCCCTCGTGTTGCAAAAAGTAGACCGTAGTACTCCAAACCAAACCATTACTAACAGCAGTTTTAAATTAAAGCACACCATTTTCCTCTCTGATTATACCAGAGTTGTAGATTTGAATCCCACGACTAACATAAATGTTCCAAGCTGTTTGAAATTGATTTTAAGCAGTAATTAGAAAAAAATTAGTATATAGTACTCCAAACGAAATCCTCTCTGACTGCTTAGCTATTGTTTTAATTTTCACACTGATGACATAATAACATAGACCGTCTTAATTTATATAAAATTTTTAAAACATGTCTCATGCTTATAAAACCACCATTAATGTATGAAATGATTGATGATGGATTTGGTATTTTTCTTTGCCCTTTTATTGCAATACTCAAAATTATTCATAAAATTTTACCTCATCTAAAAGTAAAGCTGTTACTCAACTGATTTTGAAATACAAAATTTTCTTTCTTTTTAATAGTAAATTTTATAATTTATATAGTATCTAGCTAGCTAGAAATAATATTAGATTGCTAAATTTCATTATATTCAGCATAATGTAATATATTACATCATTTTCATTCATTTTTATAATTTTGGTTTCTAAAAGGTAGTATATAAAAAAATGATGTGCGTGATATTCATTAAAAATTAATCACTGTTTAGCATTAATTTTTTATATAATTTATAAATTTTATTATATTCAACATAATGTAATATATTACATCATTTTCATTCATTTTTATAATTATAGTTTCTAAAAGGTAGTATATAAAAAAAATGATGTGCTTGATATTCATTAAAAATTAACCACTGTTTAGCATTAATTTTTTTATATAATTTATAAATATTTAAGAAAAAGAGTTTTGATTTACTATGTTGCCTTCTTATTTAAATTTCTGTAAATTATATATCTTTATTTTATTTTGCCATTTTACAGGTTCTATTAGTTCAGATGATTCGATATCTTTTGAATCACTCTCATCCAAAGAAAGGAAACGCCAGCATCATATTCATGAACTAATTTCAACTGAAGAGTCATATGTTGAAGACATGTCTATAGTGCTAGATGTAAATAACCTCATTCTTTTACTTCGTAGTGTAAGAGAACTGTAATGTGAAATACCTTCAAAATTGTAATATTTCAATTTCTAATAGTAACATTTTTATCAACATAAATATGTATTTATAAAGGATAAATATTGTATTCAATCTTAAGATCTAACAGAAGATATTTTAAAGAAGTAAACTGATGATATAAACAGGACCTGATATATTATTAGGTCCGGTAGGCCCCAGCTGAAAGACCAAAAAAAATTTGGGGCAGCAATTACTTTTTTTGAATTCTAGAAAAGCCAATTTTACTTTTTCCCAAATATACCCCCTTCTTTATTTTTTCTTAATCTATCAAGACTTTCCAAAGAAATTTCCAAATGACTATCTGACCTGTATTAGCCCATTGTTAATGGCATTGGGGGTTATTAATAGGGGGTTAATGGCTGAGTGATCCCCTGCAATCTGAACCTGTTAGACCAGTCAAATACATGGTTTCCGCGCACCTGGAAAATCATGGATTTAGACAATGGATTAATTTTGTCATGGAAAGTCTTGATTTTTCAAGTAAAATGAGTAAAAGTCATGGATCTGCTAAACTACCGATTAAAAAAAAATGGGCATTGAATTGTTTAATTCTATTTTTACTTGTCATTTGGCTGAAGTTACCGAGTTTGGTATTTATGTATTATCTTATTGACGATATTGCCAAGTAAAATTTGTTCACCAAGGAAACTCAAAGCAAGAAAGGAATGTGCTTATGGGTAAAGGAATGGCTTAATGGGTGGGTAAATATATATTATTCTGGTTTTTTCTTAAATTGTAGATTAAAATTTTATTAATATAATAATAATTGTTTTTTAATAAAAATTAGTTAAGAATTTTTGCACAAAATATAAGTTTATCTTTAGGGATATTGTATATAAATGTTATAGGGTTATATTTGTCTATTATTCATGGTCACCTGGATAATACCAAATTGGAAACATTTTGATTGAAAAATTGCTATATGATTAAACTTAGGTATGTAGATACAACAATTTATTTTTATGTGAGTTTATTAACACTTATAAAGTAAGTTTATAGTTTTTTTTATGATAAAATTCCTGTAATTTCTCTAAAAACATATATTTTATTTGTATGTACATCAGAAGTTTTATTTATATATACTTTAACGAAAGCTTTTTAAAGTCATGGAAAATGATCTGCTAAATCAGGGAAAGTCATGAAAAGTCATGGATTTGAAAAATTTTATTTTGGCAGATACCCTGTGTATATTATTTTCCTCTGATAATACTTTATCTTCTGTTAATATACAACAATCTTAAAATTATATTTTTTCTTTAAGTATTGTATACTTTATTCTAGGCATTCCAGAAACCTCTTCGTGAATCATCTATTTTGACCAAAGAAGAATTACGTTCCATTTTTGTTAATTGGAAAGAGCTTATCGTTTGCAATACAAAACTCTTAAGGTAATTTTCTTCTTACTTCTTTTATACTCATTAGTAAAATATATCAGTAATACTAAAGAAAAAAAAAAACCAGATGATGTCTAAATGGTAAGGTGCTACTGCTTGGTACCAGAATCTGTGAATTTGAATCTTCTCAGTGATTCAGTGAAAGTGGTGCACAGAACTTCCTGGGCCTAGCCCTCTAGTTCTGACCTACATAGGAGATTACACAAACAACTAAAGATGAATTTGAATCCTATGGTTGGCAGGGATGTTTGTAGCGATTTGAAATCAGATTAAAGTAGTAAGTTCCATTTAGCTGGACTACATTGGTTAAAGATTCTTTGGCACAGAGCAAAAACTTATGAGAGTCTCAGAAATGAAAAAAATTCCTGTAAATTTTTTATAACTAATTACTTTTGATTAAGTATTTTATTTGAATTAGATAAGTAATTATTAATAGTATATGTTTAATAATGGTTAGTTAATATTTAATTAATTAAGCTTGAATGAAAAAATTAAGTGTTTGGTTTGGTTTGGAGAGCTACGGTCTACTGTTTTGCTCATGGGGGCTAATGAGACCAGGACCTACAAAATTAAGTGTATTTATTATTAAGTGTATTAAAATGAAGTGTAATTATATTTTGTAGATAAAAAGTAACTTTTAGATAGTTTTTTTCAATTATTTAAATTCAATTAATAATTATAAAATTATAAGGGCCTAGAAATAATAAAAGATATAATTTTATAATTCAGGTATTAAGCATTATAAATTTAAATAAGTTTCTGTCAACCATTCTTTTATTCATAGAGAGGCCCTTAAAAAAGTCAAGACTCCTTAAAAACTCAAAAAAATTTTAGATTGAAAAAGGAATTATAGAATTTAAAAAGAAAGAAAAATAATTTTATATTCTCCTCAAAGAGTTCACTGCTCAAAGGCAGTAATAAATTAGACTCTTCACTTTGTAGTTTACAGCTGAAATTGTGTTATAATTGAAAGCTAATATCATTTATAGTAAAACTGTTATTTTCATCTCTTCCACATCAGCTGTGATATGTAACATTTTCAAGTTACTTTAATATGTGCTACACTTATGTTAACATTTTGTGTAAAATTGATGTTTTTTTATTGTAAAAATGGAAATATATTGTAAAGATATTAGTGTAGCTTTCTCAAGTAATAATAAAATTTATTCATTTATATACATTGATACTCTTTATATCTGTTTTAGGGCAATGAGAGTAAGACGTCGCATGAGTTCAAGTAACATTATACAAAAAATTGGTGATCTTTTATGTGAAAATGTATGAGCTTTTCTTTTAAATATGTTTCTTTTGTTTTTGTATGCTTTCACATTCTAATTACTCCAACTATTTTGCATTAAAACCATCTACTTTGAATTTTGCAACTTGTTTGAACTCACTCATATGCCAATAGGATGACATAGAGAGCACTTTTAAAAATGCTTTTAAGTTATTAATTATGTTTTTTATAATTCTGTACGTGAGTCTTTTGATTTTAAACC
Source organism: Pardosa pseudoannulata (assembly GCA_032207245.1). Classification (NCBI taxonomy): domain Eukaryota; kingdom Metazoa; phylum Arthropoda; class Arachnida; order Araneae; family Lycosidae; genus Pardosa; species Pardosa pseudoannulata. Next base: position 159,987,789 of record CM063506.1, on the reverse strand, counting down.
TTATCTTGCTCTAACAATCTTTTACTGGTCAATAGATATTTTCCATACTACCACAGACTTAAAATGTGTTAAATAAAGAAAATAATAACTTTTTAGATAGTTACAAATAATTGTTTTTTATATCAGCTACTGTACTTGGAGAAAATTGTATATGAGAGCAAAGAGATAGTCAGTAGAATAATTAAATTTGTGTTCATATAATATAAATTATTAATCAGATTTCTTAATAAATTTCTATGTATTAAATATGCATATTTCCTCATTTTTTTATGGGGTAGGGTCATCTATTAAAGATATATATGTAATCCATCCAAATAATACCTGCCGATCACAATAAATATGTAGCCCCTATTGTTTTTACTTTCCTGGGATACTAGTCAAGGAAGAAGGCTTGCAGCTATCAGTAATAACGAATGATGCAGTCTGGCCACATTGAAGAGAACGGCACAAGTCTAATTAAAACTTTATTTTAGAGCTGCTAAAACGGACATTTTTACTAGTCAACGTCAGACAAAAGAAAGACACAAAAATCACTCTGCTCAAACAGAGGTGCACCCAAGAGCGAAGACAGTAAGAATTTTCCCAAGGGACAAGAAACTTACTCAGCAAATTTAAGTGTTAAAATCAGAAAAACCTCTAGCCATTTGCTGGCAACAGCTGGAAAATGTGTTGAATAGACAGAAAATGTACATCTATAGGACAGAAAGCTTTTGGAAATATATCAAAAGAATTTTAATACGAGGATACTCCTTTCATTAAGACATTTAGAGGCTGGGAAAAAGATTTTAAGGAATTAGAATGGGAGAGGAGATTTTTAAGGAAATATTAAAGTGAAATAATTTTTATATATTACATATATATATTTTTTTAATAAGAAAACTCATAATTAATTTATTATTTGAAATCTCATACAGCATAATAACAGATTAATTAGTTCTTTCTCATTTCAATCATAATATATTCAAGATTAATATGTTTAAATTATAATGTTTTTGTAATTATAGCTATTCTGAATTCAAGGAATTTGTATATTTGTAAAAATAATTTGACTTATTAATATTTTTATATAATAAGAGTATTAATTACATTTTATGTTTTACTTTTTCTTCAATTTTTTTATGTAGCTACCTCACTTTACTCCTTACATAAGATTTTGTAGTTGCCAGCTGAATGCTGCTGCTTTGATCCAGAATAAATCAGATAATTCCCCTAAGTTCAAAGAAGTAACAAAAGTAGGTCAATATTTCAAAGATACTCTTCTATTAACAGTTTTGTACTATCTCGTATATGCAGTATAGGTAAAGTATTGTAATTGTCCAATAATTTGAACTTAAGATTTTGATTAATCTTCATGTTTTGGACCTCCCTGAGTCCAAAAATACTGTATTTGAAATCATGTCTGTATGTGTACGTGTTTGTATGTAAACATAATAACTTGAGTATAGTTTGACTTAGAGAATATGTACATTTTAGTAAAATTGTAGTTTTCTACCAACTTTTGGGCTACTGCCTTCAACCAAAAATAGCAGTTTACCTGCTACTTCTGGTTACGAAATAATTTTTCCTAGGTACCATCCATTTAAAATCTGATTATAACTATGTATGTGTGTCTATCTTCTTCCAAAGGGCTGTATGAGGAAAGGTGCCAGAGGTTCCAAAATATGGCAAATGATCAAAGGAATCCATTTAGTCTACAGGGTATTCCCAACAAAAGATGGAACCACCCCCTAATGGGTGCTGAAGCCTTCTATGAGTGCAGTAGAAGGTTCAGAGACAAATGGGGGATGCTAAGGCAATTAGTGGAGGCAGCCAGTAGCTATAATATCTGTAAAAATATACAGGATATACATTAAAATAATAAATCAATCAAATAATATTTTATTTACTATAATTGTATATTCTTTTCAATTATTAATTTTCATGATTTTGATCATGAGCTGCCGTTTGGCCACCTCTGGGCTAAAGTACAAAAATTTTTTATTACATTGCCTTCATCTTATTTTAGCTGAATATGAGCTCATTGCAGTAGCTAGTTGATAGTCTAAGAAAAGAAACATCATTGAACATGGAGATTTACAAATTATGTTAACAAAATTGGAGCCAACATTACCAAAATCTTAAAACCTCACTGGCTTCAGCCATCTCATCAAGTTTTTTATTGCTTTTAGATTTTATGCTTATTTTTAAGATCTTAATAAATGAAATTTTACTACACATGATGGGTATTTTAATTAATTTTTGTGAATCTTAATAGATAATCAGATAAGAGAGATGTAAATAACATACAACAATATTTTAATATTTGGTTTAATTAACTATTATGGAGGAAGGGGTGTTCAAATACTTTTTTTTCTGGTAAAGGAGGCAGTGGTTTGGGAAAAGGGGGTATCTCATTTGAGCCATTTGCATTCTGAAATTCCAGTTATCCAAAATAATATAAATTAAAAAATGACCAAAAACCATTTTAATGACAAATTCATTTCCATTGATGACTTGGCATGTATAAATGAGTATTTTCTCATAAATGAGTTGACATCTTTATCCCCCAATATTTGATATTCTTTATAACATATATCTACAATATTAAAATTAGGTGTTCATAAATGCATCTGTATATAGGTGTATATTTATGTATGTATATGATGCTGTTTTCTCATGAACCCCTGAATGCTGAATTTGTTTTTTACCATTTAAATTTCAAAATTACAATTAGTTAAAAAGAAATTAAATAAAAATGCAAAACAATGTGTGGTGTCGTATATTGAATACAGTTACAACTATCAGACATGAGCTATAATTTTCTGCTTTTAATTAATACTTTGTGCCTCCAAAATGTCACAATATTAAAACGACTTTCTTTTATGAGTATACAAGGAAGTTGAAGAGAGGCTACTCTTTATTTTTATTATAGTATTTTGTTACATCCCTATGTGGTTCTTTTTAATAGCATTTTCTATCCTATTCTTTAGTACCGGCTATATGGTCACCCGCTTATAAGGTCACCCCTCTTATATGGTCAGTTTTCTAAAGTCCCGTCTAACTTAATAGGAAATGTGTGTTAAAGTGCATCACTTATACAGTCATTTTCTTTTTCTAGATACTGGTTATATGGTCAATTTCATGTTTTCAACGAGTTTCCGTTTTTTTTCTTTTTGTTTTTTTAAGAAGTCAGTGCGAAATCGGAGAAGACCTGAATTCAAGCCTTTATTTCCCTCCCTTTTCCCCTTTCTTGTTTGTGTAGATATCACCTCTTTCAGTTCTCTTGCCTCCTGACAAGAGATGGACATTTTTCTGTTTATTGGTTGAAGTTTTCTCTCCCTGAAATTGAGACGAAACAAGTAAAGGAAAATTTTGTTGCATTTGGATCATACATCACAAATAAGAACATCCATTTTTTAATTATGACTTCAAAAAGAAGGAATTTATCATTTGCTGCCAAAAAGGAATGGATTGAAATTTTTTAAAAATCTAATCTTTTAAAGGCTACTTTCGCCAAAACAAATTCGATTACCCGGACAACATTAAACAACATTTTAGCTGCCAAACTTTTGTCCTCAAGTGTTGAAATCGGTGATCAAGAAAGAGAAAATGTCTGCGCTTGTCACCTTATGGGATTGTGGATAAGGCTCTTCTGTTATGGATTAAAAATACATGGTATATGCACAATAGGGTTGTATTGTTCTGCAATATAGTCACCCCACTTATATGGTCTGATTTTTCTGGACCGCTCAGCTGACCATATAATCAATACAGACTGTATTTATTAAAATTTTATATTTATTCTTGAAAAGTTCTGTTTAAAACTGAAATCGCTATACATTCATAAAAGAAATTTAAAGTTATTTTTTGGTAAAAACATACATTTTAGTGTAACAAACATATAAATTAATAATATGCAATTATGTAATTAAAAAAATGTTATTATAGGTTAAACAATTATACATTTTCTTCTTAAAATAATGCTTGTTTATTTCTCTAGTGTGTTTATGAATTGTTTTAAACCTATGCTAATTGTCCTAATATTTTTCTATTAAAGTATATTAATAATAATTTTCTCCTTTATTAAAATTTGTAGCAATGTGCAGCTGATCCCCGTACCAAAGGAATGCCCTTAAGTAGTTTTCTTCTTAAACCAATGCAGCGAATTACTAAATATCCACTTCTAATTCAAAAGGTAACTCCTTTTATTACCTTTATTGTTAGTAATCTTTATAATTAAAGGGAGATTTGGGTGTAGGTTTTGAGTTAAAATAAGTAATTAAAGCTATTCTTCAATCAAATAAATCAAATGATAAGTTTGATTTTTATTAGAGTTTTAAAGAGTTTTACATCCATGGTAATTTTTACTTATGTTTTATTCTTATGTTTAATTTGATTTTATATTTGTTACTATATTTTTCATGAATGAAGTAAAAAGAGCTGTAAACCAAAGGCTTGTAATTCATTTGTCAAGTGATTTTATTGCCTGTTATGTATTTATGCATTCTGCAAAAATTCTTCTTTGTCAGCTCTTTGAATAAAAACTTCTTTAAATGTTTATTATTATTATTATAATTATTATTATTATTAATTTACGAACTTTATGAAGAGTAAGTACAGGAATACCAGTCTTCAAATATAAATATAATATAATGATAAAAATGATTAATAAAATTTCGTTTTAAATTAAAATTTAATTTATTTTAATTATAATTATTATTTTATTTTAATTTCATTTTATTAAATTTAATATTATTTAAATTTCATTTTATAAATGAAATAATATAATATTATAGAAATAATGTACTTGTTATTGGTTATTCCAAAGTACCATCTGAAATGAGTCTACAGAGGGAAACATTATTTCTATTGGAAATTTAGTCCTTGGGGATGTTTTTGTCATTGACAACCCCCAAAAAATGCCAAATCAACAAAAAATTTTAAAAAGCAGGAATTATATAATAGTGTCAAAAAATAAATGAGTTTTCGGGGAATTTTGAACTGAGAAAAACTCAAAAATTGAAAAATAAATTTCTGACAAGTTTTAACTGTGTTATAATCAATCTAAAATATAAAAAAGACCAAAATTTTGGGAAGACACCAGCAAGAACCTATACTTAATCTGTGGCAGATCAACTAATTTTTTTAAATACATACTTCTCTGTAAACCAGAAGCAAATGGTAAATTACTAAAAATAGCACTTTTTAAATTTTTTTAAGGTATCCGTCTACATTTGGAGAATTTTTTTATTTAAACATAGAAACTAGTTCATGTTTTTACATTTTTAGATTTATTTTTTATATTATCATAGAGATTTGCACTTAAAAAATTATTCCGGGAGAAGTTTTTATAAAATTTCTAATAAATAAAGAAAATTTAATAAAAAAAATCAGCTTTTTTTTTTTAAAAAAAGTCTAATTTTTTAATAAATTAAATTATTTCAATATTTTTAGATGCAACACATTTCTTATACACTGGACTAGTGAATCACCTAAAATCTTTGCTTAATTTACATTTGGTAAAAAATTGTGGTCCTTCAAAATCATACACATTGAATTTTTAACGAATTTTCATTACCTTTATATCTAACTATGAGTGTAACATCATTAAAAATTATATAAATTTAAAGCTTTTAAGTCATTTACTAGTAAATATTATCAAAAGCAATCATAATAATTTTCAACACAATATTTTAAGAACTTTTTGAGAAATCACATTTCAAGTTTCAACATTTTATTAAAAATAGCATTCTGAGAAAAACGCATTTGAAGTTTATGAAATCAACTTTAACTATTAAAAAATTAAAATACATGTTTAAAATTCCCCTTACTTTCTTTCTTCAAAACTTTCTAATTGCCAAGTTTCTAATTATTAAAAATACTAGAAAAACGTTTAAACTAATCTTCATGAAAATTTAAAAAGTTTTGTCCAAAAAATGCTCTTTTAAAAGGCTTCAAATTCACAACTTCCAGTTCCGAAGTCGCTACTTTCGTTTTGTTTTGACAGTTGTCACTGATGTTTAAACAGATGTAACTTTTCTTTAAAATGCTGTAGAGACAAAACAAAAACAGATTTAGAAGCCTAAAAGTTGAAATTTTACAATAGAGAAATAAAAAGAATTATGATTTTTGGCAAAAAATTATGATTTTTGGCAAAAAATGACGTTTTCAACGTAGATGGATAATTTAAGTAATTGCTTATATTTATAAGAAAGTGGAAACTTCAAATAAGGTTACTAGGGTTTAAACTATCATCATTTGAATCCAATAAGTAAAAATATTATTGCTGCATAGTCTAGGTTATATTAAAAAAAATATATAGTACTTAAGCATATTGTAGCAAGTCTAGTACTGAGTGAAGCTGCACTGAACAATATATTCCTGTATTTGAATTGTATATTCATTGCTATTTTTACTATAGATATATGAATGTACACCTGAAAGTCATCCTGATTCCTCTTATTTGAAAGAAGCTTTGAATTTGGCTCAACAGCTGTGTAATCAAGTTAATGAAGGTGTGCGAGAGAGAGAAAATTCTGACCGCTTAGAGTGGATTCAGAATCACGTCCTATGTGATGGTTTAAGTGAAGTTAGTATTAGATTTAAGTGCTTATTATTATTATTTAGTATTTATTTCATTTTTGAAAGTTAATATATATATATTTTTATTGTATACATGTTTGGCAAATATCATTTTTACACAAGATTTTAGGATAAAATATATTTCCTTTGTATCCTGTTCCCTAGAACAGGGCCATAGCCTGAGAGGTGGGGGTTGAAATCTCAATAGGCTGCCCAAAATTCTATAGTTTACTCTATTGATTTTTAACTTTGAAGTAAAAGTACGTTTTCAGACAAAAAAAAAAGTTATATTGCTGTATATTTTATCAATTTATTAATCCATTAAGCATTTTTGTGGATATACTTCTGGTGCAAACAATATTAGAAAATGGATATTGGGATATTGGCATGGGAAATACCAATCTTAAATTTTAATTAGATTTTGATGATTAACAAAAACATACTTATAAATTAGAAAATTATTAAAAAATGTAAAAAATGAGGATAATAAAAGAGTATTTATAATAATTCAATGGGATATAATCCAGAATAATTTAGAGTTCTTTCATTCTTATCTATGTACTTTATTATTCACTAGAAAATGTGCCCGTGCTTCGCTACGGGGACTTTATATATTACTTTTCAACAAATCCATTTTGTTCGATTATTAATCTATAAATTCTACACTGCACATTTGAAATCATTCTCGAATAATAAAACATAGTCGTTTCTATTATATGTAAATGTAGTAATATTCAATTCTCATGATACATTAATTTTCACTACACCTGTGTTAATTTTCATTAAGATAATATAGCGTTTTCCGCTAGAAAGTATGAAAATTTTAATTCATGTACGAAAAATCTGTCCTGCCCAGTAAAATTCTATATAAGTACTTTGTTGCAGTTTTATTAATCTATCTATAATGTATTTATTGGAATTTCTTTTTTTTCAATTTTTTTTATTTAATTGTTAAACATAGTTTACAGCATACAACAGATTATTTTTCTGTTAAATTTCCTTGTAATATAAAGAAATATCTAGCATATACATTTTGCAAGCTATTTAATAAAATATATATAACATTTATGTACTTTTATCTTTTATTTTTTTTTGTTGATTGGCAACATTAATATCTGTAAAACAGCAGAACGTGGAATAACTGTATGATTCAATTTAGCAAATCGATCAAAGAACCTGTATTTTGTTTAGTGAATATAACCCAAGTGAATCACGAACATTATAAACTGTTCGTGGTCCAGTTGTGTTATGTTAAAAAAAAGAAATAAGACTGATAAATGCATTTTGACAGCTAATTCTCATTTTAATAATATTCTACGTTTGAGCAACACAAACTCAAACATATAGAATTCAGGATTGGGGTTACTAATATACCATTGATGCAATTGAGATATAATCCTTGCAGGGGTACAATTTATGCCCCTTTCCTTCTCCTTAGTCTCTCGAAACCTGCCTATATACCATATAACTCTCTCGTATATCCCACCATCTGTTGATGTCCTTGTTTTTCTACTAATTATGTAGAAGATAAGAGTTTGAAAATTTCATATTCTTGCTTCTAAACACGCTGTTTGTAATCTGATAAATATGAATTATTATAACTGTCAGTCCTAACCCTAGAAAAAGTTTGAAGGAAAATTACCCAAAATCATTACCATAACCGTTTCTTTTTTTTTTTTTTTTTTTTTTTTTTTTTTTTTTTTTTTTGAGAAGTACTTCAGTCATCCGGATTTTTTTTTTTTTTTTTTAACATGATAAGTTTAACTCCAGGAAGGTCCGGATAATCGGCGATCTAGTGTATTTTCATTTGGCTAGTAAAAAAAAAAGTTTTTGAGAAAACTCATTTCCCTGTCAGGGATTTTCTAACGAATGTGTTTTGGCTAGAAATATGAATTTAGAAACGCGCAATCAGAACATAGAACTTTCTTAAATGCTATTAAAGGAAGTCAGTATAGTCAATTTTATATAGGTGCATAGGTTTTTGCGTAGGTTCTTTTGTTGTTACCCAATCTCCGCCCTTCCTGCTCATCACAATTATGACTTCGTGCTCCTCTACCATACAACTCTTCTATCCATTGCCTCATCTTCTGATATTCTTGTGTTTCGGCTAATTTTGTAGGAAAGAAAAATATAAGTTTAAAAATGAACTTCTAAATACGCCATTCGCAATATGGTAAAATATGCAGTACAACAGTTGGCTGCAACTAATGATCATTTCCATATCAAGAATTCAGTATACAAATTTATTAGATTTGGGTAGAAACACAAATTGGCTTTTGATGCCACTGAGCAATTCTGAGGTAGTCTAAATGATTATTATTAACCACGTTTGTGTCCATTTTTTCATTTTTCTGATTCAAGGAATATTATCCAAAATTTATTTACAATATGACTGAACATTTTATCAAAATAAAAACAAATTAAAGACATACTTTCTTGATATACTTAATAAGTAATAAAATGCATGATTAGTTGTCCATGCTTTTATCTTCCTTAAATTTACCTTAAAAGATTAGCATTATCTCGAAAAGTTTTGGACACAGTAAAATATGAAATTAACACTAAAAATAAATTTACTGACCATTTTCGAGGTTTAATTATCAACTATAATATATGTTGACATAATACACCATACGATAGACATCAGAGATTTTTATTTGGCTGTAAATATGAAACAATCCAAAATTTGGGGAATAAATGGCAGACTGTCTGTTGTATAAAAAAAACGCACAATCGAACAAACTTTTTAATTTACAAATATAAATAAATTAAACGCTAGATATTTATCTACCAGTTAAACAGACTCACTGGAATTTAAACATTAAATTAAAAAATTTTTGTTTACGGCGGTGATAACAGTATCATTGTAACAAAATATAATCGTTGATTAAATTTATCACACATGCAACTAATATATTATTTAAGACAAAAATAAAGGAAAACTAATCAAATAATATCTAAATTCAGAGATAAAATGGATAAAAATCATACAAACAATATTTAAATAATGTAAAAAAGAAATAATTAAATGAGACGGTTAAATGAATGACGTCATAATGCTAGAAAAATGTTATTTCAACCTATTTATCATGTGATAAATTGATACATTTAATCGCCTGGGGAAAATACTGCTTGAAATAATGGCCTAAAATGCTCGAAAAGGGGGAAGGGATGAATTTCAAACGTTTTAAAGTTGACAGTGCTTTTTGCAGTGATACAAAATATATTTATACCAATTTATTTTAGAATCGGACCCATAGAAAATGTGAAACATACATACATACATACATACAAACATACCCACACACATACAATGACTTTTATTTATAAGATTAATTATATTGAATTTTTGTGCTCTCTGTGCTCTATCAGTAATACTGAAATTCTGCAAATTATATCTTAATTTATGATGAAGAAATGCTGAAATTTTCCTGCAGAAATTATGATTTTAATTTGGTTTAATATCAAGGTTTGAAAACTTATAAAACTAAACTTAATAAGATAATAGCTTACAATCTAGTTATGATTTGAATCAAAACTAAATTGTAACTAGATTATAACCTTCCTAATCATAACTGTTACAGATTAGGGATTAATTTTAACTATTGAATCATATGTACTTCCAAATCTAGGTTCTATATTTTTTAAATTTAAATTTTTAGTTAATGTTCTGGAACAGTAAAACAGTATATTTTGTGTAACACTTATGTTTACATATTCTTCTATTTATATGAATATGTGCATTCATTTTTAAAATTAAAATTTAATTTTTCATTTCAGCAAATTACATTCAATTCATTAACAAATAGTCTTGGTCCTCGAAAACTTATACATGCTGGGATTTTATGTAAAGTAAGATTTTGTGATATAATTTCAATGTATTTGACAAGTAATATATTTATATTTAGCTTATAGAAATAAATATTTAAATATCTTATTTTATATTTTCAACTTGCTACCATTATGTCTCCTGGTAATTGTTTTAAACAATAATCAAGTTTTTTTTATGTGACTAAAAAATATTATTTTGTAGTAATAAAAAAAAGTTATTTATTATTATTATTATTATTAGTCTTGTGAGGCCAAAATTTTGCTATACACTATTTTTATTACATTCATATGTATTTTTTAAAATATTTATTTATTTATCATCTTTGTCTTCTTTAAACTGTATACTGTTTTTAAAAAATGATTATAGAATAAGCATTCAGACATTATAATTACTTGATTACCCTTTCCTTTTTTATGAATTACAGAACTTCTTGTATAAATATGTTATGTGTTCCCACTGATTTACATTCTCTTCCTTTTTGTATTGCCTATTGTAATTTTGCATGGTTAAAAAAAATTATATTGCTTTCCTGGTTGAAATTGGGTTTCTTGTGTGCTAGAGTTAGAAATTAGTTTTTCTAGGTAGTTAGCAATTAAAGCTAAAGCGTTCACTCAGGCTTATAACTTAACTAAATTTATTTGATTAAAATATATATATGACACTTCCACTAAACGACACTAGAGTCCTGAGTACATTTTCATAGCTTTATTCAAATCTCAGAGCACACTACTCAATAATCTTCAATGGCGTCGCACACTGGTACCTAACTTTTAACAAAGGCAGGCTTAGCTGCCTCAGGTAGCCACAGCTCTGTCTGCGGAATGGGCACACTGCTCTTGCTCTAGATTACTGTGTGTGAGCCGTATTTATGTGGCTAACTCCTCACGCTGCGTCACTCTCAGTAAAGAATCCTTAATTAAAATCTTTTTAAATTAATCTACAATTTAAATCCTGACATATATATATATATATCAAATTGTATTAGATAAAATTATAATTTGCAATTTTAGAAAATTTATCTGGAGTTTACTTTACTAAGCCCAATTTATATAAAATCCTTTCAAAATAAGTTATAATTTTAGAGTTAAATGGCAGATTAAAGTTCTTTCTAAGGTGGAAATCCATGCAAGTCCATGTCTTGTAGTAATGTTGTAAACAATGTTTTCTCCATGATCTGGCATCTCAAAATTCTAATAAATGCAGTATAAAGTTCAATTAAGTTATTAGAGTTACGGGCTAATACTATAAGAACTCAAGGTGTTAAGAAAAGCCTACAGAGTCAGGAACTACTTTGTAAAAGCAAAAGGGTTTTAGAAAAAATACTAAGCCAAGGGTTGGATCCACAAAATGGTGCACAAACTGTAATATCACAATGAATCATGATAGATTTGAGAAGGTTTAGTCTTCAGCATGCCAAGATGTCTTTTTAAATTACAAATTCATTTTCATCTCTGAATAGCAAGTTATACCTATGGATCCACCCAGTAATATTCATAAAAATTGTTAAAGCATAAAAATTCTAAAAGCATTATTTATATTTTTACCCCTTAAAGGTAGCAGCATAGAAATCATATTAATATTAAATATACTCTTATAAGCAGCTTGACCCTCCCTTTCAAAGTCATCTGAATAGTCCAATTCTCTGTTATTTATATTAGAAAAATTTCATTTTTTTGTTTCATTGTGTGATTTGTTCATAAATTTAAAAATCTTGCTCACAGAGTATTTCATTCTCTTTGCCCAGATGGCTGAAATGTTACTGACCCAACATTCTAGAATAGAATTAGGGTGGGGCAACCCATAAGGGCACCAGCACCATGACCTAAGGCCTATTGTACTGAAGAGCCCCCCATTCACTGGAACAAAGAGTCCCAGCACAAAGTTAAGAAATATTAACGATTATGTCTCAGAAAGACCAATAGCTGAGATAAATCTAAGCAGCATTTTTGCCAGGAAGTTGATCAGCTCCCACGACTCGATGAAGTGATATCCAAGAAATTCAAATCTCTTGGCACAGTAATAGTCACATACACACAAAATGTGTGAGGAACTCTCCCCATGGCACCCCCTACATACCGTGCTATCTGTGATGCCAATAATGTTAAGGTGCCTCTTGAGGCAACAATGGCCAGACCCAACATTCTAACAAACACCAAACTGTAAACGACATTTCTATTCCCATCTCTAATTTAATAAACATTTTAATATTTAATCTCAATAAACATTCTATCCTTTCCTTATGTAGTTAAAATATAAACATCAAGTGTCCAATGAATCATACGTCTTGGGAGGATTTAAACATGTTCTTTTGTTTACATGTTACAAATCAGGAAAAAAAAAACTCAGAACCAAAAGCATATATTGAAGGTCAACACTCTTTATAAAGTTATTCAAAAATGTAACCGACCTCAACTGCCATCTGGTGTCTTTTAAAAATTAAACTATTTTACTTTTTAAAAGGCATCAAAGCATTCCAAATTCCACAAATGGGATCATGGGCCATGGGACACAAACTGCCTGATCACATATGAGACTGCAAGTCCTGAAGGGAGAATTTTGTGATTGGATATAGTTGATCACAATTTTAAATAGGTTAAAGGACAGTAAAAACCTTAAATTATCATGCTCAAATAATATTAACAGTAAACATTTATTAATTGATCAATTTTTACTGTAGCACATTTACATATGTTCCCATATATTGAATAAACACCTGGTAAATACTTTCTTAAGTAGCCTATCTTTACGTGTATAGGCCAAGAATGTTTGATCCTCCGCCACTTTTTAAGTGGGGGTTCATCTTATATACAGATCCATGGAATAGATGTAATACATGTGTTTTTTAGCAACATTTGGAAATGAGCTAACATAAAAACATAAAAATTGAAAAATAAATTTTAAAGTACTCTTATCTGTGTTATAATCGTTCCAAAACAACAATATTATAATGGTAGCAAATTGGCTAAACTTCTAATAAAGACAATTCTGCATAACCTGGAAGCAATTGATAAATTCTTAAACTTTCCTTTTTTTAAAGCTTATATTGCTTAAATTTAAGAAAAAGTTATCTTTATATAGGGCTACCAGAATATAAACTTGGCATTAGCATCTAAGTAAAAATACTATTAGTCACATGGTCTAGCTCTGTGATTATCAAACCATTCTACATGGCATTAAACTAGATAAGTTAGTATAAATTATGAAATTAATTAAGATGCATGAAGTTAATTAAAATTTAAAATGTAAGTTGTTTTTCCTCATCACTTTTGAAACATGTTAAGAGATGCCCTTGTATTTATCTCGAGGTGCAACCAATTCTCAACCTCCAAGCTATTTAAATTGGATGCTGTGTCAAAAATGGTTTGAGAAGTGATGGTCAAGCATTTTAATTTAAAGCAAATTGATTGTAAGATATTTTCTCCTCTTTACCTGTGTGGCAACATTTTAGACTTCTTGGTGACATATTTGAATGTTCTAGAAATTGTGTTTTTCACTTCAGCTTATATACAGGTTTTGAACTTTAAGTAAATTTTTGAAGGCAAATCGTACCTTCAGCTTATGTCTGGACATATATGGTAACTCATTCTTAAACAAAAATATAGTAGATCATTTCAAAACATGGAGAACAGTTTAACTAATGAATTTTTAACTACACTATACATTATAATTGCCATCCTATAATTTCATTAGTAATTTTTTTCAAAAACGTTGTTGATTTATTTCAGATTGTGGTGTGTTTAAATCATCTTTTCTTTCTGTTAGGTTAAAAGTAATAAAGAACTGATGGCTTTCTTGTTCAATGACTTCCTTTTGTTAACTCAACCATTTAAAGAACTTGGGAAAATAACAAATGTATTCACATCAGAAAAGGCTATGTCTTCACTTTATAAAATGTACAAACAAGTAGGTATATCATTTGTATCTTATATTAGAATACATTTTATTACAATCAGGGGGTTGCTAAAAATATTTAAGAAAAGATAACTCTTATTCCGTGAAATATGATAAAAGAGGGATTATTCAAAGTAAAATAAAAATATCTTTCATTTATTTATTTATTTATTTATTTACAATTTGTGCATATGTGTGTGTATGTTTGGTTCTTTTTATTTATTCATTTATTATTATTATTATTATTATTTTATCTTATTGTGTAGAACTTCTATGTTCTAGCACTGATTATGAGTAATTTTAAGTAAATATACATTATACTTGTGTTACTTTAAATTAGTCACTTCATATAAATGTATGTACTGCTACTAATATTATATAACAGTAAAGACTCATTAGCTGTGATATTGTCTTTGTTATAGATACAAATTAATATCATGTATATTATTAAAAACATAAATTACTTATATTCTAAAATGGTCATTTAGTTTATCAATGGATGTGTATTTGTTAAAGTTGAATAATATAATTTATTCAACCATTTTTGTATTGAGATGTTATCCTAAAAACAAATTATTAGGAGAAACTAATAAAAGACCATTAAAATCAGTAATACTTTAATAATTTAATTGGTTTATTTTGTAGTATCTATATAACACCCTCACATTTACAAAAACTTTTATAAGATCTAGTTTTATGGAAATAACAGATTTATTATACAGGGTCCCCAGCAACCTGGAAAGTCAGAGAATAGTAAATTGGTGAGAAAAAGTCAGAGGAAATATAAAATATTTGTTGAAAGTCATGGAACTTTATAAATATTTTTTACAAATCAGGAAAAAGCCCAAACTAAAATAAAGAAATTATTTAGAAGGTTAAATTTTGGAACTACTCCATTTTTAGAAGACAGTAGAGAAAAAAAAAAGAACATGAAAGAATTAGAAAAAAATTAGAAACAAAATAGAAAAGCTGTTGAATTAGAAGAAGCACTTGAAAAAAACTAAAGACTTGCCCTTAAATTTAAGTAAAGTTTTCAAAAAATTAAATTTCTTGGGAAAAAAAGTAAAACTTAATATTTAAACCTTTTAAATCATTTCCCAAAAACAGAGGTTTGATTTACATAAAAATTCAAACGTGTTTATATATATTAATTGTGTTTTATTATTTTTTTGTGAATTTATAGTGTATTTACTTTTATTTGTAAAATTTTTGGTAAGTTGTTTAATGCAATATAAAATGTAATTTTCTTTTTCTTTCATGTTTTAGTTTTTATACCAATTTAATGTGTTACAATTGAATTTATATTTTTATGCTACTTGCAATAAGTTTATTTTATGTTAGCTTTATAAAAGTCAGTCAATAAAGCTATTGAACTTGCTATTTTTAGGTTAACAGTACTTCTAAATTATTAACTTTGATAATACAGGTAATAACTAATACCACATTTAAATGTAGTCACATATGAGATAATATTGCATTTCATTTGGTCTGGGAATTTTGGAGTTTTGGTCAGGAACAGTAAGTAAATTTATTAATATTGGGCAAGTTTTGTTGGGAATGCTGTTTTAGCATACTGTTTTTTCTTAGTTCATTTCAGGATTAATTTACCAAAGAAAATTAAATTTTAATAATAGAGGTCTTTTAATATTTTTAATTGGTATTTATTCAAAATGTTATTGATAATATTAGCATTGACATTTAATTATAAAGCAATCATATTGACATTGGTATAATGTGATATTGCCTTTGTTTTACAGCCTATATTTTTAAATAATGTCTCAGTGAAATGCACTGATAATGAAAATAATCAAGATGAGACAACTTTTTTCGTTTGCTATTCTGATTCAGAACGTATTCACTTAAGAGCAACAAATGCTACAGAAAGGTTAGTATTTCATTATATCTGTTGATATTCTATACTACTGTTGAGCAGTTTGGGGGTCATAGGCTGAATCTGACCAACTGTTTCGTTTATTCTGGTCTGAGCCTCAATTTATGATTAATAATCATGATTTCTTATTTGTATTGACAAGATTTAGTTTTCAATAGGATATTTTACTAATTTTTTGCATACTGAAATTGAATAGAGGGCTGGGGAATACTTTGTTATTGCTTAATTAGATAATTTCAGGCAGCAGTAGATTGATTTAAATCAAAATTCTCCAAATCCAATGTATTTGATTTTCTTGCTGTTAACTATATACATGGTTTAATTGTTATTTATTGTATTATTTTATATTGAATTTTGTTAGCTCTGTTCCATGATTTTTAATTGTAAATTAAAAATGGTTTCAGTGCATGGTTCTGAGTGATGCTTTATAAAATGTGTAGGATTTTAAAACAATGAAGAAAACTAGTTACTCTTATGTGAAATGATTGCAATGTTCTTAATAAAAAAAAATTTGAAGTGCATTGCACACAAAATTTAAAAAAAAAGTGATTTTAAAGGATTAAAAATATGGAATGATTTCTTGATAAAAACAAATAATACATGATAACATGATATAAAGCAAAATTTGCAGCAATTTTTTAAAAATTTATTAAAAAAATCAATTTCTGTATAATAACATCATGAAATGGAGATAGTAATATATCATCTCTATTTTTAATAAAAATAAATTTTAATTTTTAGATAATTTACACTTATTTATGTATAAAAAATATGCATATTGTACATACATATACATTTATATATATATATATATATATATATATATATATATATATATATATATATATATATATATGACAAGTTGTGATCCAGAGTTAAGGCGAATGGAAAACAGTCTTCTTGATAATAATAAGTTTTATTAACTCATCTTTCTTAAGGAGAGTAACATGCACCATTTTCATTGTTCGTGGTGGAGCTATGCGTGAAGGTGTTGACTGCTCCATGTCCACCCGCCAAATTAAACTTATCTGTTTGCAAGCTCATCAAATAGCTCAGAAATGCTTCCGCATGACCGGATTATCCTGAAAGATTACGCAAGCGTGGGTCTTTTTCATTTATTTTATTATTATAAAAGAGTTCTCTTTTTAAAATCGTTTTTAACTTACATAATTTTCAACTACCCATTTTTTAGACCTGACATATATATACCCAACTAACACAGAAACATAAGATGTCCATTAGCCATTAGTTGGTAGTTGGTCTTTTGGTTGGGTGTATGTTGAAACCAGAAAGTAAATGGTAGAATTTAGTTAGCAAAATCTCTTGTAGGTCAACTGAAACATTAAAATTTCAGCCTTCCTTTAACCCAACATAGAAATATTCTTGATTATGCCTCTTTCATAAATATTGGTGTACCATTGTCTAAGAAACACATAAGTAATCCACTTATAATTATGTGCATGTGCAGAACTAATGGCAAACAAGAAAGTTGTGTGTCATCTTTAGTGCTTGGGCTGTTCATAAGATTGCTGTAATTCAAGATCTGTGTTTGGGTGGCAAT
Source organism: Pardosa pseudoannulata (assembly GCA_032207245.1). Classification (NCBI taxonomy): domain Eukaryota; kingdom Metazoa; phylum Arthropoda; class Arachnida; order Araneae; family Lycosidae; genus Pardosa; species Pardosa pseudoannulata. The sequence goes on along the minus strand of CM063506.1, from coordinate 159,970,053 downwards.
GTGATGCAGTGGATTCTTTTGTTTACATTAAACTGTATAACTACATCACCCTTTTGTCTGTATTTTCTCTAAAAAACAATTGCAGTTTCTTATTAAAGTACTATAATTATAAATCTTATATATTATATGCTTATAGCTGACTGTAGAATTACATCACATTTTTGAGTTACTTTTCTTTATTTGCTAAATGTGGAGAAAAGTATGAGGCAGTTGTACAGTTTACTGTGAACAAGAATTTATAATTACTGGCATTAAGGTAACTTATTTGTTGAAAATACTTTTAAACCAACTCTATTCTTGAAATAGGGGCTCGGTGCATCTATCCGATGCTAGCCGGGACCCTATTTCAAGAATAGAGTTGGTTTAAAAGTATTTTCAACATTTGGCGCCCCATGTTGGGTGCCAAATGTTGAAAATACTTTTAAATATATTCTATTCTTGAAATAGGGGCTCAGTGCATCTACCCGATGCTTAACGGTTGTCAGTGTTTGAACAAACAACAACTTTAATTCAACTCAAAAAAGCATAACAATATTTACACTACTGCTCTTTTATAGCATCTACCACATTACTTGCATTCACTTCATTTCAACACGTGACATAATATAAAATCAGGTGAATGAATCAAATCATAAAATATAAATTAAGGTTAAAATATAAAATATAAATTAAGGAGGCTAAAACTGAAGTTCATGATTAAAAAGGATGGGGAAATTCAGTGACAATATACAACAGCTCAAGTCCCCAAAAATGAATGACGTCACACTGACGCGAAAGCCGCAACATTATTGAAACATTATGTTGGCATTCTGTTAGAAACAACCAATAGTTGCTATCCTTCAATGGGCCATATAGGGGTTGATCTATCAAACACAGTACTATGTTGGCCCATCATAAAGTTTCTAGCTGGGTATAAACTAAAAAATTAGATATTTCTTAACACTTTGTTTTTAAACCCCCAAATACAGGATAAATTTGTTGTCTCTGAGGTGTTCTTTATTTAGAAGATACATTTAATTTACTTTACATGCTCAAAGTTATTGTATCTGAATTTTTTACCAGGCAACTGTGGTTGAAGAGAATAGAAGCTGCAGCTACCAGTTACTGTGAAATTGAGAAGAAAAATCTTAGTAACCAAAGAGTTTGTAAGTATAAAATACTTGAACTTTATAATTTTTCACTGTGCCAAATAAATGGTAAATTTTTAAATTAGTAGCAATTTAAATCAAATTTAACTGTAGAAAAATCTTGTAAATGGAAATGATTATTATTTCCAATGTAGAGGCATTTGCTCTTGTAGCATTCAGCACTACCAAGCTGCAGATATTTGTTAGACTCTTATATTGGGAGCACTATATAGGCAATCAACATTACTCCCTGTGACAACACAAAGTGTGTCTTTGTAATTTAGAAACAGGTAACAAAAAGATCTCCCCTCCCAGGCTTTGCTTGCCACCTCCTGAGGTATCATTTGAGGTCCTGGAGGACATTGCAACCACAAACTTATTTTACAGGCTTCAGCTGCCATTAATGAACATGATGGATATTTGGTCATTGCGAGCCTTGAACTCGCATCTCTGCAGTTATGAGATTGCTTCCCTTGCTGACTGAGATACTGCAGCTCTGTTTTGTACATGATTGCAATGGAATGTTTTATTGATTTTATGTTAATATTACTGTAATTTTGCATGTATAGTCCATGGACTATCTGTGTTTAGAATGCAAATTTCTTCAGACGCAGATTTCTTCAGACTGCTGGTTGTTCATTGCTCAAATCATCAAAATTGGAAAAAGGGGAGAAAAAGCATGTTGCACGAATGGCTGATGATCAAATGTAAACAAAAACACGACTCACAAGACATCAAGAAAACATTGTATCAGTAATAAACCATGAAAAAAAATACAGTAGCAAGTAGCACAGTCTTAAATTGTGTCCTGGAGTATGGGAAAATATCACTAGTCACTATTTACAGCTCCGGTTGACAACACCGAATGGATGGGTTCAAGATCGAAGGTTGAGGGTCAAAGGTCATTTCACCACGAGGATCACTCGTAACAGAGTTTTGATTTACGGTGATATTGGTCATTCATTATATCTTTAAAAAATTGTTGTAGTTTTACTGCTGATTTCAAGCTGAAATAATTCAGAAGGTCGACGAAAAAGCAATAATAAATTTGAGCAAGCAAAAGGAAGCATTAAAAATATGAGATACAAGCGATGCAATCCTCATGGAAAAATACAATGGCCTGCATTAGAAGATGATTTCCATAGCTGGGTTCTCGAACAGAGAAATGGAGGCCACTCTGTTTCTTCTGTTAAAATTCATCTCTGAGAAGAAATTATTTCAAATTTTAAAGGTGTAATATATTGAGTCTAATCCATACTTTTCTTAACTTAGGTTTTTATTCTTAAAATGATTTAATATTGTCTTACTGAAATACATATTTTTGCACTTATAGTCTGCGGATTATCTAGTGGTACTAATTCAATGTAGCTAGTGTGTTTTTTTTTCTTATAATGCAGTTTAGTTTATTTTCTATAAATAAATTATTTACATTGATTGAAACTTATATCTCATAATTTTCAATCACACACATAATTCCACTGACTCTTCTGATTTTTAAATGGTTTTTGGTATAAGATTTATCATAAATTTCATAGTAATATTTTTGGTTAAATTACATATTTTACAGTGCAAAAAATCTACCACAAATTGCTTTATAATGTTATCAATGTTTATTAGTGTTATCAATGTTTTGCCTTATAATGATATAAACATAGTAGAAGTTTATCTGCAGATAAATTATCATGTCATTCAAAATGAAGCACATATTAATAGATCTTATTACTTAACTAGCAACATCACTTGAAAATATTTTGTGGGTTATTTTGATTTCAGACAAATAATGACATATTAAATTAAGATTGACGTATTTCTCATTTGTGATTAAATATTAAAATTAATTTTTGCTTCCTGGACAATTGTAATTACTGCCTATATGTTTACTAAAAAATCAGTGGTATATTTTCATAACATATTGCTGAAAGAATATTTTATGAGGTTTACTTTAGTTTCAGACAAACTATGAAGTATTAATTAAGATTGATATATTTCTCATTTGTGATTAAACATGAAGTTAATTTTTATTACCTCAACCAAATCTGATAACTACGTAGATGTTTTCAAAACATCAGTTGTATCTTTTATAAATTTTAAAGACTCAAAGGAAATTTTCAGAGCTTTAAGATGAAACATAGATTGGAATTGTACGATCACTCACTCAATACTTATAGAAGATTATGAAAAATGCATGAAAAATTGCTTAATCATTACTTTTAAGAAAAGGCTAATTCAAATTTTGGAAAAAGGGATAATTGACCAAAGAATTATTTTTAAAAAAATTAAAAAACACATTTAACACTAGATTGCCCAAGGCAGTCATTTTGACTGTTTTTTAATTTCAATTAGAAAAACAATTATGAAATATAATGACACAATTTCTTAGAATTTGGTGACTTTTTCTATAACATATAAATGGGTTTATGAATAATTGTAGTTACTTCTGCCCTCCTTTATTATATAATATTAAAAATTAATTTTAAACAAATTTCTTTACATATTTGTTATTTCTTCACAATGCAGTCATTTTGACTGTTTTGGGGCAATATAGGTATACAAGAAATCTCGGGCAATCTAGTATTAAATATGTTCAGCAGTTTTTGCATAAATATTTTCATGCACCAATGCAAAGAGAACAATCACTTTATTTATATGAATAAAATATGTGTAACCTATAAAGTTTCAATTAGTCTATAACTGAATTTTCATATTTTTGTACTTCTCTTAATAGTTGACAAAACTAGCAATATATTTTTATTATTTTCACAAGATAGTAAGCAGAAAATATTCTAATTGCAATTTTGGCCCATTTGCATATCATTTTTGCATTTCGTGTTTAATATGCTATAAATAAAATGTGTAATCTGTTAGAAGTTTCCTTCTTGCCAATTACTTTGTTTTATTCTTTTAGTAAGATCCCAAGCGATTCAAGGAGTTGGTCGCCTTCTTGTTGTGGTAGTTGAAGGAATAAATTTGAAAGCCTGTTCAAATGGTAATATACTTTATAAGTATTTTTAGTTAACTCTTCTGTGAATCCCTTCAAAGATGAATTATTTTCCTCGATAAAAAATGTTTCTTGCAGAAGTTATTGAAATTTCCATGATATAACAGTTTTATGTGCTAGATGATTTTATATTTCCTTAATTAGGAAGAAGTAAAGTGTTTTAATAAAATAAAAGTCCTTACTCAGTCACAGTCCTTTTTCTATTTCTGTCATACTTTCTTTGACTTTGCTTTTAATATCTTGCATGAAAGTTTTATTTTCATGTATTAGAGTTGGTAAAATCCTAATCGACCTGGGGTTTTTTGGGTGTTATAAATACTCATCTAATATTCTTCTAATTTATTATATTTTTATGTTTGACATATAAAAATTCAGGTTATATTATTTTTTAAAATAAAAATAGCTTAATTTACTTATAGAAGATTAATAGTTGTATGTCCTTAATCCAAGGGTGTAGCTTCTGCACACCTGAAAAGCTCATTAAAAATAATGCACATAAATGAAACAGGCAGATTCATATAATATTTTTTGCAGACAGAACGATAATAGGTATCTTGATTCTTAAAAAGTAGACAGAGTTTCTGTAAATAAATAAATTTTTGACTTACAACATAAATTCATGAAGTATTCATTCACAAGTCAATTTATTTTAACAAATTTATTTAAATAAGAAACGTGGCCTAGTCTTGCCTTAGGTGGTATCTACTTGCATGTTTCTTGCATGAATTGATTAATGTTCTAATGAAGATCAGGAGAAAAATGGACTCCAAGGTAACAAAATGAGGTCACATACAGTTGCATCAAAATTACATAAATGTAAAATTACATAATAGAAGTATGTTTTCATTTTAAACATTTTTGAACTATCTGTGCCAGTTTAAGTGGCAGGCTCTATTAGGAACATCAGTGGTGAACCAAAGTGAGGCTAGTCTGTAGAAGTTATTTGTCCAAATCATTATGAATTACCATATCTAAGCATAATATTAGGTTGGAGAAAAAGAAATCCATTATTATTTTCGGTTGGTGGCTGTAGTAATTGGTATCTCTTAAAGTATCGCTGACACAATTTCAACTTTATGCTCATTGTCAAGGTGACGTTTCACACTAAAAAAATATTTTTAATGTTTTTTGTTTGGTCCCTTCTGTTGTGAGTTACAGGGTGTTAAAAATGGAAGTCAATAAAGAGAAAATTCAGTACATTTTACAGTTTTTCTTTGATAAAGGCCAAAATGCAAGCCAGGCGGCTGAAATTGTAAATGATGTTTATAGTGCCAATACTGTAACAACTAATTAAGTATAATTTTGGTTTCGTTGATTCTGTTGAGGCATTTTTGATATTAAAGTTGCACCTCTCACAAACAGGCCCGTCGTCAAAAATGTCGATAAATTTGCAGAAATAATTGAAGTTGACCAGCATGTTAGTAGTTGCAGCATCGCCCAAGAACTAAAGATCGACCATTAAACAGTTTTAAACCCTTTACGCAAAGTTGGATTGAAAAAGAAGCTCGATGTTTGGGTGCCATACCAATTAACACCAAAAAACATGAGGGATCGAATTTCCGTCTGCGAAGCCTTGACCAAATGGAATGAAATCTACCCATTTTTTAAAAGGATGGTGACTGAGGATGTGAAATGGGTCAAATACGATAATATTGTGCAAAAACGATCATGGTCAAAGCGCAGTGAAGCAACTCAAACGGTGGCCAAACAAAGACTAACAGTCAGGATTGTTCTACTGTGTGTCTGATGGGACTGGAAAGGAATCATTTATTATGAGTTGCTTCCATATGGCCAAACCCTAAATTCAAATCTCTACTGTCAACAACTGGACCGTTTGAAGCGAGCGATTGGCCAGAATTGGCCAACAGAAGAGGTGTTGTGTTCCATCAGGACAATGCCAGGCCACACACGTCTGTAGTGACCCACCAGAAACTCAGGGAGCTTGGTTGGGAAGTTTTAATGCATCAACCATATTATATTATTGGGACTTGGCACCAAGCGATTGCCACTTTTTTCTCACATTGCAAAACTTCCCGAGTGATAAGAAATTGGGATCAAGAGAAGATTGTGAAAATCAACTACTAGAGTTTTTCACCAATAATGACCAAGACTTCTATGAGAGAGGCATTATGAATACTACCTTTAAAATGGCAACAAACTGTACAACAAAATGGTGCATATTTGACCTAAATTGGACAATCCAAAATATGTTAAATAAAGTCATTAATTTCACTCAAAAGTAATGGTTTTCTTTTTCCCCAACCTAATATATATGTGGAAGATTTATTCCCGTGGTGGAAAAAATATAAAGACTCATCTAAAATTAACTTATTTAATTAAACTATTTACACATTATATATAAAATTGGTGTCTAGGGAGAATTAAAATAAAACTGGATATCAATGCCTGTCTGGCACAGCATCAGCGCCTGTCTTGGCAGTCAAAAAGCGGTCAGCGAGAAGTGCCGTCTAACTCACATCTATTGAAAGTAAATAAAAATGTTCGCTTCTCTTGTAGTTTCTGCAGAGTTGAGTTGTTCTTTACTTCTACATATATAATGCAAATTTCTTTGACTTCATGAACTATATATATTTTAGCAAGCTATGATTTAATTAGTATACATATTTTAGGTAATGTCTCTTTATATAAAACGTTTATTAGCAACAGAAATGTCTAAAACAAGTTTTAAAATAGATAAAAGCACTTACAAAGTCAAATTTTAAGCAACGACACAATTATGAAACATTTTAAAAACTGGTAAAATTCTGCAATTTATATAAATTGTTATAATTTAAGAAATTTTGGAATACATCACAAATTTTGTACACAGTCCCACTTTTATCAAAAATCCAGCAAGGTTTTGTTGATGAACCCGACCTAAAAAACTCAGTTTTGGGGGACTAGGTCCAATCTGCTATCCTTGTCACATATTAAGATTATTATTTTGATATGCTCAAAAGTTTTGATTAAAAATCATTAACTTTGGATTGTTTTTTATATTATAGGCCAAAGTAACCCTTACTGTGAAGTCAGTATGGGTTCCCAAGAGCATAAAACCAAAGTTATCCCTAATACTTTAAATCCAAGGTGGAATGCTTCTATGCAGTTTTTAGTCAAAAATCTTCACGAGGATGTGTTGTGCATATCTGTGTTCGATAGAGATTTATTTTCACCAAATGGTAAGTACAGTCTAATTGAGTAACACTGAAGTTGAGAGAATATATTAAGCCCTTAACAAACTTGAACCATAATATTATGTTTTCTACACAATTTTGATTATAACATAACATGGGCAACAGTAAAAATATTTTGCTGTGAAATTTTGATAGTAATATTTTATTTGCTTCATTTCAATTTGGTGTTTCATGTATTTGGCTATGCCTATTTTAGTTTTATTAGGCATATTGAAACATTGACACATCCTTAAAATTGTTTCTTTTTAATATAGTCCAATCATGATGTAGATTCTCCCATTTTCAAACTGTGTGCTGTGGCAATAATCAGGAAAATTTCTGAAACTATTAAAAAAGGCATGAAAATACTTAAATGCTATTTAAGTTGTTTTCCCTCACTAAAATGAGCTAAAAAAAATTCCTCATATTTATCGCAAAGAGTAGCCTATTCTATACATCTTTGATTCTCCAACTGCATACAAGAGCACACTAGGATACCTTGACTGTATGAAATGGGTGTCATACGCAAAAAGGCTTGAGAACCACTGATGTCTAGAATGTAATTCAAATTCTTTAAAGCTATAAAATTATGATTTCATACCAATTTTCTCTATTTAATATTATCAAAAACAACCTAAATAAATGTGTACCAAAACCCAACAAGAGTTTATGCATTGTGTTTGCAGAAGAAAAATGAACTAAGGAAAAATATTTTTGTGAATTAAGATGCCAGTATTAGGAATGTTAAGTTAGCTTTTGTGTCCCCTTGTTTCAAAAATTACCATATAAAAACTGATTTATACCTTTATGACTTATCATAACCATTTAGTTTTATCTCCAATGTATCGAATTTCCTTCTGAAAATAAGTTTTAAGGGATGCATTAATTTATTTATTTTTTATTTATGATGACCCATAATATTACATTCAAATTTTCATGGGTAAAATTTTAAACTTGTATTAAACTAAATTATATAAAATTATAAAATAACATTTGTTTCCTTTTTCTGAATAATGAAAATAATAAAATTATCCAAATTTTTTTTTCAGTGTTTCGGTAAATTAATAGGTTTTTTAATCTTCCAAATGAAACACTTCTGGGGGAAAAAAAGTTTCCAAAAAATATGCTAGTGTTCTATTGTGTTTGTGGCCAAAGCGTTTTGTGAATTTTCCATTGTTTAATATGGTTCATGCAAGAGTACAATATAGTCTTTTCTATAATATCCCCCTTTAGACCCAAATGGCATCTTTCTGTGAAGCTCTGGGCTATTTCATACCAATCAGTAAAAAGCTGTTTTTACTCATCTGTTTTTTAAAGCAGTTTTTAGGTTAAATGTGCACAAATGCCTGTAGAAAATAATTTTAATGTAATCTGCAACAATGTAATTTTAAAATTTTTATATGTATTTAGTAAGAACCATATGTCTTCATAGTTTAACAACTTTTATCAATAAATTTTTATTGGGCACTGAAATTATGAAAACTTTTCTACGATAAATAATACTGTTTCTGTATATTCAAAAAATATTTTCTAAAAAAAAATTTTACATAGAATTATTTTAAATATAGTTGTTTTAACAAGATTTGAAAAACCAGTTAAATCTATAAAACAACTTAGAATTTTATAATCAACTCTGTTTTATATAACTCATAATGATTCACAAAGAAATTAATGTTTTATAGTTGTGTTCTAACACTTTTAAAGTTTTCTTTTAAACAATTACTTTCAGCATTTTAATTTCATTTCATGTACTTTTCTTAATGATGTATGGTAAGAGAATAATATGATCCTACTTTAATATTCCCTCTTTAACTTCATAAGCTATTTTGTTAAATATACAAATTTTGCTTTAAAAAAAGCTGAGGATTTTAGGAATTATAATGTGGCACATATACATACCTTATAAATTGGGTGTATAAATTCTATCCCATTTGTCTATACTCATAACATTTTCAAATTCATTTTGGATGTGTTCAAATGTGTTTTACTCTAGGTTAGAACATAGTAATACATCATACTGTTATAATTGAAATGTAAGAGAAGTTTATTTACTGTGATACTGCTTCGTTGAAATGTTAGAATAAAATTATATTTTAAAGAAAGAAAGGTTTTTATACCATAAATAAAAATTTTATTGTTGGGAATAACTCTAATTACACAATAATCTATAAGGAATTATAATACATAATATGTTGGATTTGAATATACATATATTTATTTATTTAGATATATTTTCCTTTAATCTGTAAAGTTTTAAAAGTTTTAAGAATATAAAGTGACAAATATAGAATAAATCAGACTGTAAGTTTCTTGTTGGAACAAGAGTAAATGCTAAATTTTATGCCCTTTTCTTATTCATTTTTCCTACTTTTTTGTATTCTGCTGTTATTTTTAAGGGTAAGTAAAAGCTTAAAACTAGTTCTAGGTAAAAATGATCCATATTACATAGGATGTACATCATGTTAATCTCTATCAACAATTGTACACAATTCTAAACCATCATTAACTTTCTGAGTTTGAGTGAATATAATAGTGTAGGGTGCAGGCAGAATGGGTAGGGCGCTGCTCTTCAGAATTGGAATTCGTGGTCTTGAATCCCACTGATGTAATGATCCCATTGATGACTTATTTTCATATCTTTAAAAACTATAGCTGTAGTGTTCTAAAGTTCATCAGGATTGCACTAAGATTTTAAGAAAATGTGGTAAGATTTGGAATACCCTTTTTTAATTATTACTTCCTAGCTCAGAGGTTTGAGCTAAAAAGCTATTAATATATTGAGGATTTAACTAATGATTAATACTCACTGTCAGATTCAAGTGTGAAATGCATGGTTTAAAAAATATGGTACCCTTTCGAAAGTTTTAACTTAATTTCTTTAGTATTACATTAAACATTTTAATTGTTTTTATATTTTAGAATAGAACTGAAAAAAATCACCTAGTTAAAAACAAAAACCTTTTAAGTTGTGCAATGTAAGTACAGGGTCCACTCTGGATGTGAAGGGAGGGGGTATTTTTTCTGGGTGGTACTTAAGTTGTGAATGGGAGAAAAATATTAATATATTAAAATTAAACAGCAATTTCATCAAAATTTACACATGTCGATTTATTTATTTATTGCTAAACATTGACCGTTCCTATTTATATCCTATTTATGTCATTTTTTTTATCTCTATCTTAAGATTACTTGATAGTAATCTTAAATTTCATAATTCTGGGTTTATCTGCTTGACATAATATACAAAAATTGATTAAATTCCTTTGAAATTAAAGCTTGTGAAAAAGATGTTTATGAAATACAAATCTAAGAAGTATATTATTATTCAGTATAAAAATGTTCCTTAACTGGATATAAATTTCAAATAGATAGCGGAAATATTAATAAAAACCAAATTTATGCATTAAAAATGATTGATGTTCTAGACTAGTATTCTTAACGTACTCTTTTCTTTCTCCTATAGAGTTCCTTGGTCGCACTGAAATACGAGTATCTGATATCTATAAAGGAACTAGAAAGACTAATGAACCAGTTGTAAGGAGCCTCACTTTATACGAAGTAGAATCAGGAGAAGTAGTTATTAAATTTGATCTTCAAATCTTTCGAGAACACTAATCTTTTTATTTATAGCTTAGTCTTGCATCTTCATTATATCTTGTTTCCACTCATCTATTTCTTCATTATATCACTATTTGTATAAACTAATATATAGCACATGCAAAACAATCATCCATAATAACATAAACTCCTTATTGATATTTGTTATTTATATTGTGTTTATATACTGTCTATGTTTAAATACTTTGGAACAAAGAATTTTTTTTAAAAGAGAGACTTGAAAATATAGGTTGTGTATAATATATATGTTATAAATATTTGTTATGGATAAGACTTTGGGAACTTTGTTAATAGAGCAGCTTTTTTTTTTTTTTCAATATTTTATAGTTTGTTTATTTTAAGCAAGATTTACTTTAGCAGTAAATGATTTATAACCCTGTTAAAAAATTATAATTGTTGCAGCATAGGCTTTTCATGCACTCGAAATATATAGTTTTGTAATAATCAGTGTTATATGTATATAAAATTTTGAAATGGCTGACTTTGTGTCTAGAATTGTGTGTGTAGCAGTGCTACTTATAAGATAAGTAGATTGTTAATGATGTATATACAATTGGAATTGAAGAAAACATTTTGTTCAGTTATAGTAACCATATTTAACAATGTCCCCAAATTTTAAGTTTTGTCTAAAAATCTTGCAATTCCAAAGATTTTTAAGCTGTTTAATATCAGGATGTCCAGCAATCTATGAAATATCGGGAAAATTGTAAACAGGCTTGCAATTCCGTCACTTTTTTCACCTTTAGTTACTTTTTTTACAATTGATCGCTTTTTAAGTAAACAGTCACTTTTAGTCACTTTTTTCATGGTGTATCACTGCAAAAGTCTGTTGTTGAAGAAAGAAAATCTGAATTAATAACAAAATATTTTAATAAAAGACCAAAAATGTAATGCTCTAATCTTACTTTTCTTATTAAAATGTAATTAGTCATATGGTTTCCAGAATTTAGTGATTTTAAAAAGTCGTAAAGAAGTTCCTGAAATCTACATTTGTACTGAAATGTACATTTAATACATTAAAGTAATTTATGTCAAAGCACACATTTCTCTTTTTCTTTTTCTTCACAATTTTTGTTTAGATGCTCTAATCTAGCTATGTACATATTTCAAAACATCATTAATATATGCAGAAAATTGTGATTATAAAATCAATGTACTTGTATGTATTCAAATCTAATTTATAGAATTTCTTGAATTAAAAACAATGTTGAGTTGTGTTAAACAAAAATTTTAACCTTTTTTATATTTGACGCGAAAATCCTGTCTTGCATGAATCATTTGATTTAGAGTTAAAATAAATTTTAAAAAATCTTAATAATAGCATCTATAATCAAAAGGAGAAAAAAAATCGCTTTTTTTTTTTTTTTTTTCAATGTTTAGTTACTTTATAGTCACTTATTCTGTATTATTTGTCACTTTTCTCACCTTTTTTAAAGTACCTCAGCAGTTGCAAGCCTGTGTGAATTGTTTGAAAAAAAAAATAATTTTGCCAGTCAAAACTAAACAAAAAAAACTTCCAATTGCAGATATCTTGTGCATTCTTTTAAAATTGCTTATTCATTGTTAAATGAGACTATAGAAAAGTGGAAAAGCGAATCTGTACTAAACAAAGCAATTGAAGCTCAAAAGAAAATGATCAAAATTGATTAAAAAGTAATTGGGAAAAAATATTCAAAGAAACTAACAAGGAAATTAATGCTATCATAGGACATATTGACTCTTTAAAATAATAAGGTAAAATTTTTAATTAATATATTAGGTTGTATTATCTTAATATAAATAAAATAAGTAAAAGCAGAATTGCAAGAGTTGACAAGTTTTTTTTTTTGTTTTGTTTTGTTTTTATAATTATTTTAATGAAATTCTATAATCCTCTGTTCCTCACACAGGTTATTTGACACACCCCAAACACTGAAAAGAATATTTCTAACTTTTAGGACATTTGGATTTGATTTGTTCATATTAAAATTTATAACTTTATTTAGATATAAGTTCATACTAGAGTTAGCTTTATAGAAGAATGAAATGATATTGTGTATTAAATAGTGTTAATTTATCAGGGAAGAAATTGCAAATTGGAGAGAATTATAAGGGATATTCCTGATGTTTTCACCCTAGGTACCCTGTTTATGTGTCTGATTACTGTCATTACATTAGCTTTTTCATTAGAATTTTTTTATTTTTAGTGGTAAATTCTAAGTTTACAATGCATAAATTAGTTTGCATTTATAGTTGTAATGCTATATATAAATTTAATATGTCAGCAAAATCAAGTTTCATCATTTCCCTAAAGGAACAAATTGCAAACAAAAACATTTTTCATTGCTTAGCTTCTTTTACCCTATAGAAAGAAAATTAAAAACTGCATTTGTAAGTGTATTGTTGTAAAATTATCTTCGAAAATGCATCACAGTAAGTTTAGAGTTTTAGGTAGAGATTTATAAATGTATCTTCTAAATACATTTACATTTTCATATGTGAAATCACCTTTCAAAACATCAGTCTGCTTTCTGTAATTTAAATGTTTGTCTTAAAATAAACATTGGTGTAAAACTGCTTTAAATGCAATGTTTAATAGTTTGAAGTGTACAAACTCTAAAGAGATACTAAGTGCACTGTTAGTGTTGGTTAACAAAAGTAGTTTGTTAATCAAACACACCAATTCATTATTATCATTATTTGCAGATTTTACTAGGCTAAATATGAGAATCTGAAATTGAGCTATCTATATGGTTTTTAAACTACTATGTATTGCCTTAGTTTCTACAATGGTGAATTTAATACTGCTCATAAAATATATGTTATATAATAATATTTTGCAAGTATTATTAAATAGATACACAATTTTAAAATCATGGCTTCAAAAAGACGCTAAATTCTCCACAAATCTTTTGGTAATTATTGCTAAATAAGTCCATTTTCAAGCATTAGTCATTTAGATTGTTTTATGGATACATGTATAAAAAATGTGTGATGTTTTATTATTTAGCTCATGCATAAAACCGTCCACAAGTGTGAGAATATCTTCTATAAATGCCTTTTTTTTTACAGAAATTAAGATTTATATGCCTTAATTGAATGCGATACATATCAAATATTATTCAGTTTCATCAGTTGATGTTATTGCCTGGTTCTTTCGATAGACCATTCAGGCTAAAGCTTTTTGATTACCTGCCTTGCCTTTAGCATAATACTTAGTTAAAAAAAAATAAAAGCTTTAATTGCATCTTCCATTTTATTAAGGGGGATATATAAATCTACAACATTATATGAATATTTGTTATATTGTTATGTTTCATAATAAATTTAATGAATAATTTCCAAATTTGTGATTTCAATTGACTATTCTTGTAGTTTCTTTGGAACTTATAAAAGTAATTAAAAATTAAGTATAGTAACTTATATATAAAAGCATCTAGAAACAATTGCTAACTATACCCTAAAAAATAAAATATTGCCTTAATTATTTTAATGAAATAAATGTTAGTTTGAATTCATTAAAATTTTGTGATAAATTACTCTTTAAAACATCAAAATATATAGTCAAATTTAATGAAGTGTCAATTACAGAATTATTTTAGTAGTATTTGCACTACAAAAGATTTTGAAAAATAAAATAAATCTGAAAATTCTTTTATTTTGCTTTTGCATTGAAATTACATTATATGAATAGTAAAGAAAACTTTAAAGTTATACATAATGTAAAAAATTAAAATTGAATTTGATTTTTATTTATTTTTTTCATTGAGCTTATTTTTTCACTTTAATGCAGTCTTTTCATGATAATTTCAAGTATGTAAAACCAGGGTTGGTTTATTTAAATCAGCTTGATATAAATCATGATTTAAATCACTAGATTTTCTTTAAATCAAGAAATTCATTTCACTCTATGTGAGTTTTTAAGAATGATCTTGTTTTTTATTGATGAACAGAGGGCACCACCAGTAGCATTAGAATGCACAGTAACTCATACCTCAGCATTTGTAAAGAAATATTAAATTTATGAGGTTTAGTAGTAAAATTTCTGGCCAAATTAGATTTCTTTCAGCATTTTCATTTTGATCTGACATCTAATCAATAATACTTTTGCTTCTTTTTTTTGTTGTTGTTGTTTATTTAAATACTAGTGCTTTAAAAACTTATTTATTAAATAGTTTTATATTATAAGCAATGGAAAAAAATGTGAACAATTTCTAAGAGTTTATTGAAGAGGGATAACAAAAACTTAATCATTAATCATAATAAATTTTTATCTAGCTTAAATAATTTCATTTGTAATGTTTAATTAAAATAATGAAAAAAAAATCTAATTGAAATGTAATTTTTTTAATCCAGATTTTTACCAACCTTGTATAGAACTAAAACTTTCCATTTCTTGTAAAATATGCAGCTTGCACAGTATTACTGATGTACAAATATTTTGTCTTGTGCCTATTGATAAATTTTATATACAATTAAACTTTCTTATTTCATCTTTTGCATAATATATTTTTGTCTATTTCTAGTATATTTAATGTTAGTAATCGTAAAATATGTAACATATTTGTCACATTTGATTTTGCCATTTGTACTGATGTTTTAGGATTTTACAAGCCTTGCATATGAACTTATTTTTTCATCTGGTACATTGATTGAAAATATGACAAATAACTTCAACTGTTACATTTTACAGTACTGTGTTTACATATGATACCAAATAATTCTCTTATTTTTAATCTTTTTTTAATCAAAAATGACATTCTATCACATATAAAAATATGACTGATCACTAATAGGACAGGCTGTAATGCTCACAATTTTTTATATTTGTTTTACTCTGTGCAGTACATAATAACTTATAGGTATCCATCAATATTTGACATAAATGACCAGGACATTAATGGGTTAAATCTGTTATAGGGAAATGATTAAACAGAGCTTAAAAGCTTCTTTTAACCCTTTAAAGATCACCTACATTAATTCTTTAGAATTTATTGAAATTAGTTTATAAATATTATCTATGAACCGTATAAATGCAAAATGTATTAAAGTTTTTCTTTGCAATCCTTAGAGGGGTTTTCCTTAGAGGATACCATAGCAGGAATTGAGGGGGGTTAACTGACAAACCCATCCCCTTGTATAGCATTACTTTTAAAAATTTTAATTATATTGGAAGAACAATAAATAAGTGTTCTTAAAAAAGTAAAATAAATAAATAGTTTAACAATTTATAAGTTTTGTTCGAATAGATACTTTTGTTTGGGCTCATAAGTAAAAAACAATTGCCTTACTAACTTTCCAGGTACAGGAAGCATAAATATGTACATTTCAAAAGAACAAATAAATTAAATGTAGTACTGTCATGTATTGTAAGTTTTAAATCTCAAAAACATTAAAAAATTCCTATTTCTCCAAAAATAAGAGAAAAATGTTTAACAGGAGGTATCGCTGCGAAACCACTGTCTGGTAAAGGATTAAACAAACCCACATTTTGGGAGAAACAAAAAAAGATATATTTATGCTAGCCCTAAACTAGTAAAACTGTTGATTGTGTGATTAAACGATATTAAGGTCATGCACCTCTAAGAGATACTCTGCATTTACATAAGATTTTACTTCAAATTTCTATGTGTATGCTTTTTTCAACATGTGTAATGATAGTGAGTGATTTCCATTACCAAATCATTTATAAATATACTTTTAAAAGAATTAGTCAACTTATAAACATACTTCACTTTTGCACTGTTGACCATTCAAATTTATAAGCACTTATTAACTATGCATAATTCTTTTGTACTGACAATCAATCCTCTTTTTCTGTGTGATAAACTGTAAATTACCCAAGTGACAAAGCATGGACTGAAATAGGATGTACAATAAATAATTTGGCTTTTTGTAGAAAAGTTTTCTGCCAGTTTACAATATTTAAATGATAATGCATTGTAGATAGCACATTACATTAAATGTGATATGCAAGAAAACTAGTTATGCTTCTGTGTGAACTGTGCTAATTCGAAATATGCAAAGTTGGCTCTAAAACATAAATCTGAGCAGTGCTAGATTTTGTGCCACCAGTTCTATTGTTCAATTGAAATTCTTTCAAGACTGTTCCTGTATAAATTGTTCAAAGAGTAAAGCATACTTTTGCACAGTATGTGAAGAAATTAATCTCATATACTACTAAGCCAATTATTGGTAAATAATTTTCATGGGAATAAATCAGATTCATAATAACAATTACTAATAAATTCTCTTATTTAACATTATCTTTCCAGTTTTACTCTGTATATAAATATTCAACTTTAAATATACCATCTGTGATAACTTGAGAAAAGTATAAAATCTGGCACAATTCAGTGAATATTTAATGTATTCAAGAGGGTATCAGGAAGTAATGCAAATTTTCTTTGCAGTAATAAACTACTTAGTAAAAGTATGAATTGTCAAAATAGAGTACAAAACTGCCCGAATCCAATGCTACAGAGATCTTCCTGATTCTATGAAGAAGTGTTCATTAGTGATTGTGCAACATTCACTTGGAAGGAGCAATAAGCAGTGATAAGATTTCTTTTAGCAAAAGAATAGAAAATTGCAGAAAACATTTTGAACTTTTATGAAACAAACTACAATGATTGTACCAATCTGGGAATTGTTTACAGGCAGGCAGACCTCAAATTAGCTATGTGACCAGGGCCCGACTAAAATACTTTTGTGCCCAGGGCACAATCCAATTTTTGTGCCCTCCACCCCCATGCAAATTTATAGCAACAGGTTATTATCATACTTACAGACATCTAAAAATTATAACATTGAATTAGCAAACGGATTTAAAAAATTAGCATTAATGTAATATTCAAAATAAAAACACCAATTTTTCATTTTACGTAATCATTATTATCTCTGTTTAGCCATGCTAAAAATTAAGAACTTTTAAAGACCTAGAGTGTCCCTTTTTTTTTATTTTTACCATGTCACACTCACAATCTCTGTGGTGCAGAAAATAAATAATAATAGAATTAAAAATAATTTAAAAATGGATGAGATGATTTAATGGTTTATAGTGGTACATTGCTAATAATCTGTCTTATAAATATGCAATAACCCATAGGCTAAAAAGAGCACCAGGTTCGTTGAGGGAATTAATTATCAGGTAAATAACAGTAAAATTAAAAGTAAATGGGAAACAATATAGTTCATGACAAACACAATTACCCCATACAATAATTTATTAAAACTTAACTATGGTAGCGTGAATTTGCAATTTTTCCCCACTTAATGTGTTTCAAGAACTCGACTAAATTTTCGTGCCCCCTAAAATTTTTGTGCCCAGGGCACATGCCCTAAGTGCCCGTGTGATAATCAGGCTGTGTGTGTGACAGTAGCTTTTGTCACAATTGGCAAACCTCTAATAATCCAGAATTTTCAAAATTAACTGGCACTGGGACAAATGCCTCAAAATCAATGCCTTTTATGTGTATAATTAATAAATCTATAATACATTCATTCCTGCTTCATATTCTCATTAATTATTCTTTATAAGTGTGTTCAAAATTATGTGCATTACTTTTTGATACTCTCATATATGTAAATTTTGCCTATAAATTTCATATTTAAAACTAAAAATAGAAAAACTTAAAACTACCTCTTTAATTATTATACTGTTATTGTGTTTTCAATGATGCACTGTGAAATCAGATGTATAAAAAAATTTTTCCATAAATATTTATACATTCATGGAATAAAAAATAATAAAAAGTGCACTTCAAAGAGTATATGTGTTGCTTTCACATGTGTTACTTTCATAGCCTATCTTTGACATTTGGATAAAACAAAAACTTTAGCCTAAAAAAATCTTTCAATAGTTATCAAAACAATATTATTTTAATGTTTAAAAAAAAAATTAAGAAACACTTTCTGAATTTCAAATCAACACTATTATAAATTATAGCAATAGTTCACAGGGTACCAGGTGTATAAGTTTAAAAAAAAAAAGACAGAATAATGAATTTTAGATTAAAAGTAAGAAAAGGTATGTATCTTACATATGGTTGTTCCTATTTTTTCACCTAATTTATGTTTCACAAATAAAAATTGCTTCTTTTCCATTTAAACTGGTAATTATAAGTTCAAAATCAGTACAACTAATAATAACTTGCAATTCATATTGCATTTTAAATCATATTTGCAGCTGTAATCAACCATGCAAATAACATGTATTTTCATGACCGTTAATTACAAATCATCCTGTCAAAAGTTCCCTTTATACTATGCTAACTTAATAATAAACAACTATTTAATTTTATACTACTATATAATTAACTTTTCCAATACAATGTATGAGAAATATTGTATATACCAATTAACCCATCCACCGGCCACCCTCCCCACCTTTTTCCCTTTCAAAACAGTCACCCTTTTCGTAAATTCCAGACGGAACTTACCGTACCATACTAGATTTGCCGGTTTAAAAGTTGTCAGGCTACTTTTAAATTAACTTCCCTGCAAGGTAAAGGAGTTCCGTTTCTTTCATTTATGATCACTTTGAAATATTTTTTTTTCCTCAAAAGTGTGCGATACGAGTTATACGAGTGCGAACGAGAAGGGGTCAACAGGTCCGTTTTCGAACAGGAATTCGCTGTCGAACCCCCGTCGACGCGTCCGTTCAGTGGGTTAAAACTTGTTATATCGCTAAACACCAGAGCTTTCTAAACAAATCCCCACCCAAAACGAGGCATTTTATTTATTTTTTTGTTTTGTTTAAAAGTGGGAGGGGTTTGAAATAGAAAAAAAATGGTAAAATTATATATTTTTAATATTTTTGTTAGTTAAATCCTTTTTTTGGCCATTTTTAAACATTTTAAAACTAGAAGTACATGTTGTTTAATACTGAGAATTTAAAATGTGTGTAATTTTACTGACTACATTTAAAATACATAAAAATAACACAACACATGAGATGCAGTATTAATTTTCAACAGTTTAGTTTAACAACAAATCTTTGAGGCAGTGTGACATGATTTATTCATTATGTCAAGACAGAAGATCTTCATTAGTCTGAAAAGTCTGGGAATCAGAATCTAAATTTTGCTATAAATTTCTAAAATACTTTTATTTTTTTATATTTTTAATATCTGGGGTCTGTTTACAAAAAAGAAAAAAAATAAATAAATAAATAAATAAAAAAAACGTGAAATTTGGTACAAGGATTCTCTGTAAACACTCAAAACTTCTCAAAGCTCTTTATTTTGAAATTTGACTAGTTTTTTTTTTTTTTTTTTTTTTTTTTAAACACATCTTCCTCCACAGGTATCAAAATGATCTATAGGTATCTATGTGTCAATTTAAAGCTAAAATTTTTTCTGGGGTTAACATTTTAAAAAATTGTATGTTTTACAGATATTTTAAAAAAAGAAGTAACTTTTAGTTTGGGAAACAACTTTTAAAGTTTTGACTTCAGAAATGCCATTCTAAATGTTTAGAAGTTTAACAATTAGTGTGCAGTGAACTAAAATGTCAGAATCAAAATATCTTGTTTAAACTTCATTATGAGATGGTTCCTATATAACACAATTGGAAATGGGAAAAAATTATATTGTATGAGCCATATTACTCTGCTTTCCCTTTTAGTGATTTATTTCAAATTAGTGTGCCATTAAAAAATTAAAAACCTAACATAAAAATTAAAGGCCTTAAAAAAAGCTCAAATGAAAAAAAAAATTTGTCCTATATTAAAATATGTCACTATGTAGCCAAGCAAGTAATATAACTGAAATATTTTTCAGTCAAATTGCTGTAAAGTAAAGCATTAAACCCATATATCTTCATTGTGACAGTTTAAGAACCATAGAGGTTGAGGATCAGTCACACATTGAGACCAATACAATGACATTTCATTTCTTAGCAAGTATCAACAGATGTGAAAGAAGAGAACTTAAAATTTACAGGAACTTCACACTTTATTAATTTCCCAATTTCAAGTCAAGTTTTCTTGATTGTGGCATAGGACCAAGCAACAATATTTTTGCTTATTAGATGCTAATGACAATAAATTAAACTTTAACAACACTATCTAACGCTATCCTTTTTTCCTAAATTTAAGACAAAAAATTTGAAAGAGCTATTTTTGCCATCACTTGCTTCCAGCTTCTGGAGGTTTATTTTTTATGCAACTAGCTGATCCTCTATAGAATTAACCATCGTCTAAGCATTATACACGTTTTCTGCGAGCTGATGATCGTCAAGTGGGTGTGCACATGTTAAGATGTGATTTAGATCCATATAAAAAATCTTTTATTACAAGTACAACTGTTATAACCATTTAATTAAAAGTTTCAGATCCAAATCTAACATCATAACACATACACTCCCCAATTTGAAGACAGAATCAGCTGGGGAGAAAATTACGTTTTAATACTTAGAGAGTCAATATAGATTCTCTTGACAGGTTTTCAAACTTTTTTTTTCGGGAGGAGATTTTTTATTTTAGCTTGATTATAACACAGATAAGATTCAATTTAAATTTATTTTATCCATTTTTCTATTTTATTTAGTTCAAAATTTCTTCCAGAGTTAAGCTATTACATATATAAATATATATTAAATGTTTTTATTTTAGCTGATTTAGGCAACTTTTTCGTCAATAACAACAGATATGTCACTAAGGACTTTATTGTACATCTGTTATGCAGACCCGTTTATAAGAGAATCCCTCATCCTCATTTTAGTTCTACAAAAAGCAAAAAAGTTCTCAGCTTATACACATATATATTGTATTATATATACAAATAAGCACACATATATGTACTCAGGCAACACTGAGTACTAAAGATAATTATATTTTAAATTTACATTTGCATAAAAGATTTCTTTTCTACATTGTATAATAAATTTTTTGTAGACTGATTTCCAATTATTCAGTTATAAAACTAATTTATTTAATACAAGAAATTTACATTGTTTACATTGTAGAGGAAAATAGAATCCATAAACAAGAGACATCCACTTTGTGGAATAATTTTAACTACACAAATAACAGAATGAACTGGAATGGGTAGCACAATTCAGTAAAGGAACAATCAAATGTATAAAAATGATATCAAAACCATAAAAACAGAAAACAAAAAGTATAAGAAATTTACTAATATTAAAAAAGTCAGGAATAAAAAATGTTTGGAAATTAATCTTGCAATTCTATACATTTGAATATAATAATTCATAAATAAATTATTTCAAGAATCCATATAACAAGTTAAAAACATTTTATAATTAAAAATACAACCTGAAGTTAACTTGCAATATTTTTTTTTAGGTAAATTTTTAAAAAGAAAATATTTAGAGTATATATATAATTAAGTGTAAAATGCAGAAACTAAGTGAAGAAGTTAAACAGAATCATTTCAATTCACTACCTAGAATTTTCTAATACTGTATTACCTAAACAGTACAAAATATTAACTTCTACTAAAAACACTTGTTTCTCTTAATCTATTTTAATTGTTTAAATACCATGAAATTACTTGAAAGTATTTTTCCTTTACATACAAAAGTACATTGTTATATTGCTCGCTTGCAAGCTGAAGTTATTCTTATAGGAACGGCTTCCCAGTTGTTTCTCTCCCCTCTCACCCCCCTAAAAGTTAAAAACAAACTTTTTCTAATCTATATCAAGTTTATTGATAATTTAATTCAATATATATATGGCAGAGTAGCAGAGATGCATTTTTGTAGCAGTTATTTATTTGAAAATTATATTCAGAACCAATAAAATTTAAGTAATTAAATATTTTCAGAAAATTTTTTACCTATGATTGAGAATTTTACAGAAGATTTTAAAAAGTTTCCATTTCTACCCACTTACTAAGAGTTATAGCTAATCTAGGACCTAGAAAAATCGTATCACAGAATAAATACATACTAATAAAAAAAAATTTAGTTTATACAAGATATTTAATGCTATATATTAAATAAGAATGTTAAATACAGATCAAAGCAGATTATCTAAATCACAACCACACTTTTAAATAAATTGATAAATTTAAAAAAAAAACCGGAGGGAACAGTATTTTAAATGATCTCATATGTATAATACTAAAGAACATTTTGTCTTATATAAGACAACAGTTTCCAACCTTCTACTAATACTATAATGAGATTACCTGAAAGTATTTTTCCTTTACATACAAAAATACATTGCACGCTTGCAAGCTGAAGTCTTCCCAGTTGTTACTATACCTGCCAAAATTATTTTTGCTTCACCTCTTTCTATTTTTAATAGGAACATTTCAAATGCTAAATTCATTTTTTAAAAAAGTACTAAAAACTATGTTTAACAAATAACAAGATTTCGCTGTAACATACACAAACATGTAAATTTATTTTTACATTCAATTACCAATTAAACTATATCTAACACATTAAAATTTAATGCGAGGGTTGTTGGTTTATTGGAACAAAGTTTATCCAATCTTGAGGGAAACATGAAGGCTTAATAGTAACTCTTTTTTGGCTACTGATGTGTGTGGATATATATATCTTTTTTTTACAATACTTTTTGCAATTTCCTTGATATTTGGATTTCATTGAAGCCAGTACTAAAAACAGGGTTCCCACTCTTTTTCCAGAACAAAAATTAAGGTTTTTCCTAAGGACCAAAGTAACTTTTTATAAGGACCTACTTGTAATACACGACATAACGGCATAAACCCTATATCCTGAGGAACATATTTTAATGATTACGAACCAGACAAGGCATGTTCAAGAAATGCCTTACAATATTTCAGAATTAAGTTTTTAAAAATACCTAAAAATTAATATAAGATAAAGCTATTTGACAAAACCTAATTTTGAAAAATGTACATCTAAAGTTTTTTGCGTGATCAAACTAAAAATCGATTGTGAATGAAAACAATATTATAAACAGTACTTCCTGAGGGTTTTAAAATGATATATATATTTATATAAGAGTTTATATATATAATAGCTGATTATACCCACAATTGCCTAGGAAAGAAGAAAATTTTAGACTACTCTATTACATTCAATGCAAGGAAAATTAAACTTCCATAAGTAACTGAAATATCTACACCCCATCCTCCATGCTTCGTTTAATTAAAATCTGCATGACTGTTAGCTATTAGGAAAGGGCAGCTGACTTTATACTTTACACCTTTTAAGTATACGAAAGATTATATATTTGATAGAAAATCACATGAGACTGTGGATCTCGTCAATAGAGAAATTGATCGCATTCCAATTTAAAAATTAAGAAGTTTTTAAGGACCTTTGACAAAAATTAAGTAGTTTAAAGGGCTTTTAAAAATGAAAACTAAAATTAAGGAGTTCTTAAGGACCATGGGAACCCTGTAAAAAGTTTGTTTCATAAAGATAAGGCATGTGTGGAAACACTTACAGTGCTTTGCACTTCAAAAATTCATATTCTCCACTAAGATTAATCCAAAAATGAATTATTCTTTTATTTTGAAACTTTTGTTTTAGTAGGTTATCACACAATAATACTATCAATTAACTGAGAATATCTCAAATGTGTAAAAACTCGTTATTCCTTCATGAAACTATGGGTTCTTTTGTGCGTTACCAAATGAATGTTTGTAAAGATGACATTTTAAAATCTTTCACTTTGATTTAGAACATTGCAGTCTACTGTTTTCCTATATGAAGGCTAAAGAGACTGGGGCCTACTGCTTAAAGTAGATTCTGAAAACTAGAAAATTCCATGCCATCATTGGGATTCAAACCCATAAACTTTGGTACAAGAGCAATGCCCAACTCATTAAGTTACTATTTAGAATCTTTCACAAAGAAAAATTTTATATAGAAATTAACTTGTTTGAACAAAAATGGATAAAAAAATAAAAATAAACAAAAATTAACTGGATTTT
>CM063506.1:159932760-159940260 GCA_032207245.1 Pardosa pseudoannulata | reverse complement strand
TAATACGAAGCATATCAATATTTAAGGCCTGCCCCAAAACCTTAAGCTAGGAATTTAATCATAGCAAAAGTTTTGTGTATAAAACTAAATACTTTATGAAATTGATGGATTAGTTTTCCACCTTCAGTGTTTTTAAAAACTACCTATCAGGGTATGTGCCAAAATAAAATTTTTCAAATCCATGACTTTTCATGACTTTCCCTGATTTAGCAGATCATTTTCCATGACTTTAAAAAGCTTTCGTTAAAGTATATATGAATAAAACTTCTGATGTATATACAAATAAAATATATGCTTTTAGAGAAATTACAGGAATTTTATCATAAAAAAAACTATAAACTTACTCTATAAGTGTTGTTAAACTCATATACATAAAAATAAATTGTTGTATCTACATACCTAAGTTTAATCATTTAGCAATTTTTCAATAAAAATGTTTCCAATTTGAATTCAGGTTACTTTGTTATTATCCAGATGACCATGAATAATAGCCAAATATAACCCTATAATGTTTATATAAATATCCCTAGATGTAAACTTATATTTTGTGCAAAAATCTTAACTATTTTTTATTAAAAAATAATTATTATTATATTAATAAAATTTTAATCTACAATTTAAGAAAAAACCAGAATAATATACATTTACCCACCCATTAAGCTTTCTTGCTTTGAGTTTCCTTGGCGAACAAATTTTACTTGGCAATAGGGTCAATAGGATAATACATAAATACCAAACTCAGTAACTTCAGCCAAATGACAAGTAAAAATAGAATTAAACCATTCAATGCATTTTTTTTAATCGGTAGTTTAGCGGATCCATGACTTTCCATGACTTTTACTCATTTTACTTGAAAAATCAAGACTTTCCATGACAAAATTAATCCATTGTCTAAATCCATGATTTTCCCTGACTTTCCAGGTGGGCGGAAACCATGGCCTATATTAAACAAAAGACATCAAAAGAGAGCTATACTCTCCTCTTCTACTCTCAAAAAGTTTCTAAACTATTAGTGAGCACTGAATTCCAGGTTTTACATGCACTTTATTTTTTTCAAACTACATAGAGGAAAAAATGCAATTACCTGCATTAGCTGGAACAGAATTATTTCTCTTTTTATAATATTTTTCATCCACTTCCCCTAATAACACTAAAAGAGATATATAACAATCAGAATGGTAAAATTTTGCATACATTACGACAGAATCAAATAAAATATCAGAAATAGCCTCTCTTCAATTTTTTTTGTATACTCATAGAACAGTACCCTAATTTTCGACATATAATCCGCAAGTACGAATTTTGTCATATTTTCAGAGAAAAATATCGTATAATCTGCAGATTAAATTTCCATTTTAATCTCATGTGACCAGTTTTCAATGTATATAAAAAAAAGTATTATATCTTTTAGTGTTAAAAAGCTTAAATTTAAACTCTTTACTTAATGATAACATTTTCTTTAAATTAAGAAAAGGAATCTAATAAAGTGAAAATTTGGAGAGACTTAAAAAAATTTTATGTTTAACCACAGTAAAAATATAGTCAAAATATTTGCATTAATTAGTACAGAAACAATGCTACAAATAAATTATTTGAACCCATATTTAAATAAAAAAAAATATTAAAATTTAGAATTCTTAAAATGCATCTTTTCATTTTAATTTAATATGGTTATTTGCGATCTGTATTAAAATTTTAAACTGCAGTTATGCCACCATCTGGCGAGCTAAAAGTGGAAAAAAATGAATGCAGCAAAATGCCATTATTTTAGGTTATACAAATTTTATTTCTTAATAGAAATAAATATACAAAATGGAATATATTAATTTAATTGGGTATTTTTATCCAAACCACTGTGTCCTTGGCTGAAAAGAACTTTTAATCCTCATTTAAAAAAAAAAAAAAAAATTGTGTATATATGAGCAGGTGCTACCATCTATTATTCTTTATGAAAGATATTTGTAAATTTTATTAAAAAAATAATTTTTATCAGCAGATAATACGCGGTGGTGTATAATACACATTAGAAGGAAATTTAAACTTTTGTAACGTATAATCTGCGAATTATACGCCAAAAATTAGGGTAACTATTTTTGTTAGCTATGTTTTTGCTTTTAGGTTTACAAAACATATTATCACTATCAAATATATAATGTTTGTCAGTTGTGCTGACACCTTAAATCATGGACATAAAAAAATACTCACTGTCTGGGGAAAATGTCAGGAAATAACACGTTAACTATTCTCCCAATTGATGCAATAACCCAAAAGTTAATTTACAAAAATCTACAAGTTAGCCATATTGTACATATTTAAAATTTGGTATTTCTAAGTCAAAACATGCTCAAGTTATCTTGTTCTTATACAGACATAATAAAAAAAATTAGTACTTTTGAACTTAGGGAAATCCAAAATGAAAAGATTTTTTCACATTACAGATTTTTTTATATACATTAATAGCTTTTTTAAAAAAAAGTTTAAATACAAAGCCTTAATTTTCAACACTGCTAATTAGAATTTTAATAATAAATATATACATACCTGGATCGTTTTGACTACAATCTACTTCTGTACATAAGCACTGACAATCTAATCTCAACTGCACAATTTCTTCATTAAGTTTTTCAATATCTTGTACCTATAAACAATTAAAAAATATCCTATGAAGTAACATTAAGAAAAAAATATGCATAAACATACATATATGCTGGCAAGTAAAGTTTTACTAATAACTGAAATCACTACAGTACATAGAAAATAAAATAAAATTTATTATTACTTTATATGCAAATTATTTAGTGAATTTTTAACAAAATTACATACACTTGTCGACTGCATTTTTTCCTTTAATTCCGACAGTAGCCTTTCTTTAGTATCTTTAAGTTCACTCAGTGCAATCTTCGCTTTAATAACCTCATATCGTATAGAATTCATCTGAGACTTTTGATAATGTAAATAACCTAAAAATATAAGAAAAGGGAATCTTTAGTTAATAATAAAACAAATCAATAAAAAATAAATAAAGCGCTACCATTTAGAAATTCCTCGATAATTCCTTTTCCTTGTAATTCCCAATTTCTTCTCAGATAAATTTACACAACTTAATATAATATATAATTTCTTTCAATTCTTTTATAAAATTATTTTTAAGATATAAATTTAGGTAGAAATGCATTATAGACACTGTGTGTGTGTTAAAAATTAAATATATAAATTTTAATCTAAATACATTCCATTATCTTGAAATTGGATAGTGCAAACTCAATAAGATGTCAATTTAAAGAACAAATTAAATATTCTTTTAATGCAAACTATTTATAAAAAAATAAATCACAATTATTTCAACATTTTTTAAGAACCGAATTATGGATTTAATTGTATCAATAAAAACACTAGCTTTAAAGCATTATCCACTCCTAATTGGTTACGAAGGCTAGAATGAACAATACCAAAAGAAGAAAATGGTCTTTCTATTCCAACAGACGAAGCCACGACTGTTGTTATTTGGTAGACAAACTGGATTTCAAGCTCTGTAATATTCTCTTTATCTCCCATTACATAAAATGGATTCCACCTGTCATAATCAGTCATTGTACTACCCCTACTCCATACTTTCTGATAACAACCCCTAAATTCTTGAAAAACATGTGCTATCTCACTTGTTTGGTATTACTGTGCTGACTGATTCCCAATTCTCCTGTCTTTGGAATACAGGTTTTAAAAGAAGTGAAAAAAAAGATTTAAAGCAATGATTTTTTCAAAGAAAATCAACTGATTTAAATCTTGATTTAAATCATGCCAACCTTGATTTATTGTCTATTTTTGTTTCCACCACACACTGATTAACATTTTTGTTAATGTAACCTTCAGTTTAGTTTTATCACTTTCTGTTTTTTTCTTCTATTCCGTGAAGAAGCCCTCAAGGCATGAAAATTTGTTTTGTAAACTGTGCATTTCACAACCAGCTGAATATATAAAGGCAAGTCGCTCGTTATGCTGGGTGGTGTTATTATTTTGACGATTAGTGAGCTGTGTCTCGTTTCTCAATATGTTCTATGCTTATTGAAGATGCCTGTTTTTTATTTATGTTAAACTTAGTGTGTTTTTAAGAAGTGTTTTTTAGTTCAGTGATGATATTTAAAAATAAAGTCAGTTACCATCACATATGCATTGATCATCATTTATTTTGCAAGGTTACTTTTATCAATGAGTTGGGATGGTTCAAAAGAAACCGGGGATGACATCAAGAAGCTTCCACGTTATAAAATGTTTACAGTTGACAGCTCCATGTCCAAGCGCTAACTAACTCATATCAGTTTGCTTAATCATCAAATATTTCAAATATCTTTCCGCTTGACCAGATTACTCCAAAAGGTTACGTAAGCGTGGGTCTTTTTCATTTATTTTATTATAAAAGAGTTCCCTTTTTAAAATTATTTATAACTCACGTAATTTCCAACTACCCCTTTTTTAAACCTGACCATATATATATGTAATATGGGTAAGACTCATTCAAAATCACAACACAGTTTATTTCTGGTATGAAACATGAAATCCATACAACAGGCAAACACTTTTACTACCTCGTGCATATAGACAATGTGATCCCGCACATATACTTTTCAAGTAGGGATTCCTCAGGTAAAAAGACTACGAATAATCCCTCAGCACAATGGATCACGTGATACAAAATACCAGTGTTTAAAGAGAACGCGCTAACTATTGGCTAAAGTAGTACAGACAGAGGCTGAATTAAGTCTATAGCGTGTCTAGAGGGAAAAATCAGAATGACCGCGCAAACCCCGAACTTACTTTATGAACAAAAGTTATTAAATATTAAAATACGTAAATAAGGGATTTTAATATTACATATATATAAAACCAAGAGTTATTTTCAGCATAGAGATAATAAAAGGCATTAATATTTCTACTATTTGGTCTAGATTTGCAGTTTGCAAGTGTAGTGCAGCTGAAAGTAAAAATTGCTGTGTTACCAGACTTTAAAATAATCCAAATCTAATACGGGGAAAAAGGGAGCATGCAAATTCACCCCACCAAGGCAATAGGAAACATGTTCCACTCAGCCATAACTCATAAATTTATACTAGGCAAATTTTAAGTTTACTGTTATATATTTTATGAGATCAGAATTTTATACACAAAAAAATAAATATTTTTTAATCTATTACTTAATAAATTTTTCATTATTTAGCAACAGATTGTTTTTTTATTTCAATTAAGAGAACTTAAAATAACACTTACTTGCAACATCAATTCCAAAAGCTTTTACATTTTGCTGTGGATAATCATGGTATAAATGATGGGGAGAAGTATCATTAATAAACGGTTTGCAGTTCACATCCTGTGCTCTTGTACAAATTTCAGGTTTACCACACTGAATGTTCACATTGGAAAGATGGCAGACACTTGACAAATTTTCAAACATGGGTGAAGCAATGAAAAAATCAGAACCTAAAACATCTGCACATAAATTTGGCCTCCAATTATGCACATAACCGTCATCCTCATCTATTTTTATATGGAGTGCTAAAGTTTCAGGAAATTTTGAAGAGTTCCTATTAACAGGTCTACTAGAGTTCTGCTCAGAAGCGACACTTTCGTTTAAAGCATTTGAAGAATCTCGAGGTGAAAAGTATAAACACTGAGGATTTATGGTTAAACATTCATTTTTTTTACTACTTTCACCCTCATTTGCAATATCAGTAACTTCATCAGTTTTCGATGGTTGCTGATCAGTAGGTAAGTTAATTAAATTTCTTTCATTGTTATTATCATGAACAGTTCTTGTTGATGGCATTGCATGTGAAGGTTGAATTAAGATGGCAAGTTCATCTAAATATTTATTGTTATTTAAGGGAGATGAATTTATTCCGGAATATTTTCCATTTTGTAAATTCAACATTTGAGTACACTTTTCAATGTCACTGGAATACTGTGAAAACAAAAAAAATCAATTATTGTAATCTGAAAAATATATATATATATATATATATATATATATATATATGCACACATAATCAAAATTAATTTTTTTAACTATCTAAATACAGTTAATATTTTTTATATAGGAGAAAATTGTATTCATGACTAATATTCTAAGAAAATAAAAGCAAGTTCCCGATTCAAAAAAAGTAAAAAATGTTAACAAAAGCTAAAGTAGAATAAAAAAGGGCAACAGAGCCTCAATTTGCCAAATAAAACCCAGACAAAATATATTTTAAAATTTTCACACAATTTTAAATACTTAAGTACATGCATTAAAAATACCTTAACTCATTCTTAAAATCACTGACACCAGCTTTAAAACAATATTTACAACAAGCTTAGAACAATAGCTACAGCTGAAAATGCATTTAATAGACTCTCAACTCTTCTCTTTCAATAAATGTTACATAGATACATACTTTGTGGTACACATTTACGAAGTACTCATTTTGATATCCTCCTGACGATATTCTGATTTAGGTTCCTAATTTAAAACTATTTTTTGCTATTATACACACACACCTCTCTCTATACATATATATATATATATATACATATATATATATACATATATATGTGTGTGTGTATTTGTATATATGACATGGTCCAGTGTTAAGGTGAATGAAAAACAGTCTTTCTTGATAATAATAAGTTTATTAAATCATCATTTCATTTAAAAGCAAATCTTGCATCATTTTCATTTGTTTGTGGCAGAGCTAAACGTGGAAAGGTGTTGATGTTAAACATTGTTAGTATATTTAGCAAAAATGCTCTTAACACACTATTGCATATGTGTGTGAGAGAAATAAAATGGATGCATTTATGTTGTGAGCAGGCAGATAAGAGTTGACTATAAACAATAATACTTACTAAAAATAACAAGTCTCTCCGAAAAATTATTATCCATTGTGAGAACTGAACTGTGTGGTAAAGTTCACAATTTGCAAAAGCTTCTTAATTACAATGATCTAAGCATTCAAAATTTGTTCTTTCTGAGCCTGCATACTCTATTTGTTCTGTGATTCCATGAAGTGACTTCTAAAACTCTATAAAAACTTAATTGGACAAGGATAAAATGTCATCTTGGTCACTTCAGAGCAGGGGTTGAAAGGAAAGAACACAGGGTTTTCATACATTCCCTGAAATTTTGAAACTTCAGTATAACTTAGGTGGCCAATCTGAATTTTAAATATGTAGCGGGTACAATTATACCCCTCTCTTTTTTTACGATAGGTGACGCTAGAAAGCCATCGAGTGTGTGTTCTAATATAGCGTCAGTGGTCTATGAGAGTGTGTTTTGTGCTCTTTGTTGTTTTGGTGTTCTGTGTTGTGGAACTTTGAAAGGAAATAAAAATGGTTCCTAAAAAAAGACTAAATTACTTCAAAACGCCTTTTGAAATAAGAGTCTCGTCCTTCTACAGTGGCGCCCAACATGAAATTTTGAAAGAATGGAAAAGTGTCATCCAGACACATGCCATGCTTCTTCCCGTCCTG
>CM063506.1:159907760-159927760 GCA_032207245.1 Pardosa pseudoannulata | reverse complement strand
GTAGGTACATATTACCAGAGCAGGAAACATTTCTCTTTTGCTTTTTTGGTGTTAAGTTTTTTTTTTTCAAAAATAAAGTTTGTTAAGTTTTATAAGTTTCCCAAGTGTCATTTCAACTACACCAAAAGAGTATTCAACAAATGCACATTGATAATTTTCAACTTTATTTTTTTAACCAATCACAGTTTCTTAGAGGATGCTTAATTCGATGAATGCAACCTAACTTATTTTGCGTGGTGGGGCCATCTATTGTTGTCAAGAAAAACAAGTTACATATCTGAAGTGATGCCTATAAATATACTAATAAATTACACAACAGTGTAAATTTAGTATTTTAACTTTTATATTACTAAAAAAAGTTAATTTCTTCTTGGCGAAACAGTTAAAACTTTCTAGGTTTCCATTACAGTTCTTTTCATGATACAAAACAAACACACACATATATGTAAATATACATGTGTTTATGGTTTGTATCACAAAGAAAACTACAATTGAAGCTTGGAGAAATATTTAGTTTTTTGCCTCGGAAAAATCGGAGAATATTGAAATGAGTTAGCACCCTGATTATTACCTAAATATAAATACCGTAATTTTTTATACATTTTGTTATACTTCCGTAAATTTACTTTTATTTTTAAAATCACCGTAGCAGTTATTTTTGCGTAAGTGTTCTAATAGACTGCAAATTATTCAAACTAAATTAAGCTAATTTATTAAGAACAAATAAACAACGTTTTGCAGGGGAATAGCACGTCCTTTTAAGATCTAAAAACATCTAAATCGCGTACCCTCCAAGTCGAAATTGTCGCTCTTATAGACGTGCTATAGAGCGGCGCGTGGATTTCATCGACGTCTTATAGATCTCAAGGAGAGCACACCTCGGAACTCCTATAGAGCTCCATAAGACGCGATCTCGATATTTTTCGACGTCTTATAGAGGAAGGCGTTTTTATGAGGTGACGTTTATAGACGTCTGATAGAGATCGGTGTGTTGTTTGGGCCTAGAAAAACATTCAATATTCCTAATTGTTCAAAAGGGAATTCATTGTTCTCCTCTACACAAATGTTAGTAATATATATTTATAAATATATAAATATTTATATATATACATATATAATTACAGCAAATTGATGAACATCTGGACAACAGTATTCGAATGGTAGCTTCTACCTACTCTCTCAACCAAAAAATGTTGTTTATAACCAAAATGAGTGTTAACAAGACAATATTCTTTACTACCGATAAACACCTTTACAACCATAAGCCTAAAATTTTCATGAATGGAACACAGCTAAACTATATTAAAAATTCTAAATATCTGGGCTACACTTTAGACTAGGAAATTACAAGCAATAAATATATTCATGTCCAGGTGGCCAGGGGTAGAAACAGACTAAATATTCTTAGGTTCATATCCAGTCTGGACCGTGGAGCGGATGTTAGCACTCTTCGCACTACTTACATTTCACTTGTTAGGCTAAAACTGGAGTCTAGTTTTCCCATCTTTGCTTATGCTTCCAGTACCAATCTATATAAACTTGAAAGGATTCAGCTGAGTGATACTAGAATTATAACAGGACTTCGTCACAATTGTCCAAAAGACATAGCGCTCTATGAGGGTAACTTTCTTCCTCTTTCATTGAGAAGGAATCATCTTCTCTCAAGATACTGCAACAAGCTCTTTATACAATTACGAACATAGAACCTCTGTTTATCTTTATACTTGGACAAATAACCAATGCTTGAAGAAACCTAGACTCTTCTCTTTTGCTAAAACGCTTTGCCTTTCCTATTTAAATGTAGAACCTCATTCTCTATATCATCTGGGAGCTGAATGGAAACTTGGTGGGATATACATTTTACACGTAAAATTTAAAATAAGGAATCCCGACTTTTATTCGGTTTCTAGATTAGAGATTATTACTATCAGGAAGGGGTTGCAATACTCGTATAAAATTGAGAGATAATTACATCCCTCTGTCTGGATTTTTACTGACAGTTGTTCTTCATTACAACACCTAACTAATTGGACTGCGAAAGGCGACAAGTCAAGCCTGGACAATTTGAATCTTCTAGATCTGCTTTCTTCTGGACACACTGTCCATTTTAAATGGATCCCATCATATGTTGGGGTAGAAGGAAATGAAAGAGCAGGAAGACTGCTGAGGAGGGGTTGAGCCCTTGTAAGACTCTCACATGTAGCAAGATCTACTCCCTTAGGAAGATGAATTAAACAGACCTGGATTCCTCCCAATCACATGTGGTATTTTGGAAGAAGCCAGGACATGTCCTTTCGGCTTTGGCCTAGAAAATATCAAGCGACCTTTTCGCGCTTCATCAGTGGCCATGTCAGAGTACTCAATTTGAAGCAGGGGCAGAAGATCTTTCCTGAATACTATTGGTGTGATTTTGACAGGGTGAACACCGCCCATATATGGGCGGTGTTTAGTGTATTTTAGTTTGCTTGGACTTTAAACAGAAATAGGTCCTTCAGTATCCTGTATTGTTTTTGGACTTTATGTATATTTTTGGATTTATGGAGATTGTTTAGCTTTGTTAGATAATCTGGGATTAGTAACAACAACAACAACAACAACGAGTGTTTTCCGTTTCATTAAAATTAATGTGTTTGAATAACACCATGATCTTACATTTCTAATTTATTAATAACTACATTTTATTTCTCTTATATATAATTCAGCTTCAATTCTTTTTTTACATTGAATTTATTTAAGTTGTTTTAATATCCATTATATACTTACATTTATAGACAAGGCAAAAAAGTAAGTTTTGAGAAAATTTTTTATTTCTGTTTTGTTTTTTTCTCCCTTTTTTATGTAACCATAGTTAGGACCCAATCAACGTCTGAAATTATGGGAGACACAGCAACAGTTTGGAGATTCTATTTTTTCTGGAAAAGCGTTTTTTTCCCCTCTTCTTTGGAGGACTCTTTTTCTTTTCGTACTATATGGGGACACTCTTCCTTCTATAACACATTTTAAAAACAAAATTGTGAAGATGGGGAGCCCATTTTCAGTCCTTCAAGGCCCGACTTAAAATTTTCAGTTAAAGCACGTGCTTACCATGCCTTTTTGGTAAATAGTCCTCACTTAGAGTAAGATTTAAAAATGGAAGTTTCCTCTTAAGCTTCATAAATTTGGTGGTGAAGATAAAATTAAATGCTGCGTTTTGATTGGTCAATCATCACAATCGATTGAGAAAAGCAGTATTTAGTTGTTTTTATTTTTATTTTCTGGATTTCTCTCAACTCTGATATTACAACTGCCTGTCAAGCACATGGCAAAGAATTACAATCTGTGATTGGTTGAAATACATAACGCTTCCGCAAACGAATGCAAAGTGTCCAACCAACCGTTACCAAACTCTGCCGGCAATGTAAACACCATCGTCTGTTTTCGTCCGTGTGTTGCTTATATTTGAATTTTATTTTTTTCATCTTTTTACCTATTTTGTTGATAAACTGTAGGTTAGTATCATGTACTTACTGTATTTTGATTCCACATTTTTGTACTTTATATAAGTTTAGAGTTTTAGTGATTAAGGCAAGGACAAATATGTATTTTGTTATAAAATATTTTACATATTTCATTGTCGGCGGTCTTCGACGTTGCGCATTTATGATTGTTTTAGTAAAGTTTTGCTTACCTCTTGCTCAACTTCTTCTTATTTTACTCTGAATGAATTATATTCGATTTTAAAGTATATTCCAACAATTTTTTTTTCATAAATCTTATAGTCATATAATAATCTATGTTAATACTTTTGCGTCAAACATTTCTATTATAAAAGTTTCCTATAACGTAAAAGAATGAATGATTTTTATTTATATATTTATCAAAATTCTTAGGATAGTGATTATATATTCTTATAACTGAAATATGTCATTTTAAAATTTTAGTATAAACCAATGAATATAAACAACCTATAAGTTTTATGAATAATTAAGCGCAACTAAGGATTTTAAGTACTTAGCTTTTGTTAATTTTAATTTATGATATATTTGGATTTATTGTTGTAATCGGGGATTCAGAATTTATAAGTTTCTTAGTTAACACAAACAAGGGTGCAATAAACTATTGTTATTATGTTAACTTAAATGATTAAAAATGGTGGAAAAATTTTAATCATTGTTTTATGACTGTATTAGTCTGTAATATGCATATTTTCTTTTATAAAATAGTCATGTCGAATAGTTTAGCACCAATTGTTGCACAGCATTATAACAAAATTCAAGAAAAAGGTCTTGAAGAAAGAAAACAAAGCCGTATATTTCATATGCGCAATTTCAATAATTGGATTAAAAGCATGCTTATAAGTAAGTTTTTAAATATTATTTTATATTTCAATAAAAAGTATGTAAAATTTGTTTTTGTTGTATACTATGTTCCTATGTCAAAGAGATTGCTAAAATTATCTTACTGAGGCCATTGTTAAATAGTAGAAATATAGTCAGCTCTAAAGGAAGCCACACATGATGAATGTGCTTATTCTTTTGACAGTTAATGCTTTTTATTTTGTTCACCTATTTCTAATCAAGATTAATGGTCCTATCCTGACAGAGATTGGCCCTACAGCTGCATTTGAGATATGGTATTTTATTGCAGACAGGAAGTGTTTGGAAAGGCTTTACATGCTTTTGAGGAAAGCATTAAAAAGAAAATTAATTTTTTTGCATGACTCTTTAACAGTGTGTGACAATTTCTAGTGCCATAAAAACTGTAACGAAACCACTGATATTATTTGTTATTATCATTGTAACAATTTGGTAA
This sequence comes from Pardosa pseudoannulata, assembly GCA_032207245.1. Lineage (NCBI taxonomy): Eukaryota > Metazoa > Arthropoda > Arachnida > Araneae > Lycosidae > Pardosa > Pardosa pseudoannulata. Next base: position 159,922,969 of record CM063506.1, on the reverse strand, counting down.
ATTTTTCAATTTCTATATTCTATTTTGATTTAGTTCACCAAAATGTTCCTTACACTACATCTGATAATAGTTTTACACATATATATATATGTAATCGTTCAGGGGACCAACCAGCCCCGAACTTCACTTGAAAACTTCTTTTGAAATTGCCCCTATTATTTTCCTCAGCCCGGGCATGCTGGGCTACCAAGTGTCCCACTAATTGTCTGTTCGAAATAAACGCATAATTGTCGTGGCCGAACTTAACTTTTATTTCATCTTATCAGGATAGGATAAAATTTAGAGGCATCTGAACCAGACAGTGTCAAAATGCTCTCTCTCTGATGCCAACTTTCTGCTAGAGACGACCAAAACCCGTGTGTGTTTTAGTGCTGTGGGAAAAATGCTGAGGAAACTGTTAATTTCTTAGAGAGAGTAGCCTTTGACTAGAGCCATCTGCCAAAGTGTGGCATTCCAGATGACTACTATTGCTGATCGTTACAAATTTTCCTGGGAGAGTCATTGCATCCTCATTAAAAATGCCAGCTATATCATTTTCTGTTTTGGGAATCATAGAAAGAATTTTGGGGTTCGGCTGAAGGAATGAAAACATCCTCGTTTAAATTGGATGGTTGGAAAATATGGTTAATATAAAGAGTAGAAATTAAGATCTAGAATAATGAAAGGGGAAAAGGAATAATTTTGGATAGACTTTAGGCTTGGATATTGATATTATTACATATATATATATATATATTTACACACACACACACACACACAGTTATTCACATATTTCATTTTATTCTGAATGTAAAAAGTGTCAAGGAAAAATTTTAGTTTCACTAGTATCTTTAAATCTGAAATTTCATGTCATGGTCCAGTAGTATAATTTAAGAAAATGGCTACAAATTAAACTATATACATTGTTGACCAGTCAGATATTATAACATAGATGTTAATCTATTTAAAATAAATTCAAGTTTTAATTAGAATATTTGAGTTAGGGATTGTATATAAATATTGTCAACAGAGCTATTAAACTGGAATTCTATTAGTTATTTTTATATGAAAAAACAAATATTAACCACAGAAAAAATAATCAAAATAAAGGATAAAAATTGCTTTAAGTTTTTTTAATTGCAATTTTAAGTTGAAGAGAATTGTTTGATTTTTTTTCCCAATTAGTCTTGACTGATAGGTTTAAGAAATGCCTATTAATAAAAGCCTTTTTTTTAATTAAAGTTGCTAGATTTTTGAATTCAGCTTTGGAATATATGGACATTAGTATGTTATTTGCTATTTGTACTGGCCATTTTTATGAATTGATTGAAATGCATATGACATAATTTATATTTGAACTTCTTATATTACTAAAAATTAAATAAAAGCTGAACTATGCTATTGTCAGTAAAGTATTGTAGAATCTGTAAACTGTACCATTACTGTATTACACTATCTGTGAGTTATTTTCTATATTTATTAAATGAAAATTACCATTATAATCAGGGTTGCAACCCCCCCCTTTTTTGGTAAAACCCACTCTAAAGCAGGTTTTATTGGGTTTTTTAAAAATTGATATTTTTATTTATTTTCAGAAACTGTTATCGTAGTTTTTTACCCTCTTTCAATTTTAAAGAATTATTCTGTGGAATTATATATACAGTCTATCAAAATTCAGAAAAATATTTGCAAATCTATTGTAAATCCAACATAACAATTTAGAAAATTTTCAATTCTTTTGTTTCGAAGAAAGGAATAGTGTGCAAATTCCCCCTTTCTTATCTTTCACTGTGAAAAACTCAGGTGTTGACAGTTGAAAAATGACCTTACCTTGTTTCCTGGGATTTGAATCTTTTTTTGGCTACACACTGATTGCCTATTACCTTTGACAAAAATTTTATGCAAAAAAGTTTCAATTTTTTTTTTTTTTTTTTTTTTTTTTTTTTAAATGAAAAAAGAACAGAGATAAAAAGTAATCCTTTGTTAAAATAACATTCAAATATGTGGTGTATGTCAATATATAACATTTTGTGTGTGATGTCAGAGTAAACTTTTTTATAGTCTTTACACTGATTTATTTGTATTAATTAATTTATAATTTCTTGAATATTTAGTTAATTAATAAAAATATAATCAGTTTTAGCAATTTAATCTTTTCTGAAATAAGGTACTTCTCCTGCCCTCACCTCTTAAAACCAGACCCTCATTAAAACCCCAAAAAACCCACCCGGGTTGGGTTTTTCTTAAAAAACCTGTTTTTTTTTTCAACTCTGATTATAATATGATAATAGTTTGCTTTATCCTACCAATTTAGAATTATCCACACCATTTCTTAAATTATACTTGCTTTCTCAGTGGTGCTAGATGAATAAGAGCGTAACAGCTCAGATTGATTAATATCTGTGTGGTATTAGGTTATCTATTTTGCCTGCTAAATTGGAAAAAAGTTATATGTATATAAAAATTGCATCTGTATTTTAATGGTATTCTCTGATTATATTCCCATGTAATGCATTTTATGTTTATAAGGCTGAACTGTAATATATCTGTGACTAAACATGTGGATATTGCTGTAAAAACTAGTAAAAATATATAGTATAATAGTTGAATTCTGTCAAATAATAAAATTGTTTTTTTAATATTTGTGTATGTATCCTACAAAATATTTCTGTAAGAAATATTAAAAATTTATTAGTTTGAATGTTAATGTTAATAGAGTAATATTTGTTTTTATCACTAGAGGAATTTGCTGAAAAAATAAAAAACGAAGGACACAAAGCTGAGAAAAAGTATGTATTAGATATTGGATCTGGTAAAGGTGGTGACCTTTTAAAATGGAAAAAAGGAGAAATTGATTATTTAGTCTGTGCTGGTATGTGTATTTTATATAGCTTGTATTAGTTATGAACTTATTAAAATGTATATTTAACATAAATATGTCAAAATAATATATAATTTATTATAAAATTTAAACATAAAATTTGTTAGGGTTATGCTTTTTAAAAACTTTGATCTTTTAAAGGAAAACTGAATTTTATATAAATTTTAAGTTTGAAAAACAACTTTACTATTATACTTATTATTTTGCTATTAAAGCAGTAGCTTCTAATTTTATACAATTCTAATATTTAAAAATTCTGTAATTTATGTTGTTGAATACTTTTTGCAGATATTGCAGAAACTTCAGTTGAACAGTGCCAACAAAGGTATATTGAAATGCGAGAGAGGCATAAAAGGCAGAGGGAAAAGGGCCAATGTTTTGAAGCAGAATTCATAACTGCTGATTGCACAAGGGTTAGTACACATTATTATTATTGTTTAAAGGAGATTTATCGTTATTTAGAATAATTGAGAATACTTTCATTGTTTATATTACTTAAAAGGATAGGGGAAATAATTATTTTTTATATTTATTTTATTTTTTAAATCTTACATATACACTTGTTGTACATATTCACTTGTTGAATCAGCACTAAATATTGAAAACAGTTAGGAAAATAAATAATTTTTATTAGGAACTGATACTAAAATAACTTCTTTAATGTAAAGTATATTTAAAGAATAAAACACTTTAAGAAAATTTATTTTTATAATGGTATTTATAATCTTTAAAAATACATTTTTTTATGTATATCATGGTTGGCACGATTTATATCAGTTGATTTAAATCATGATTTAAATCTTGATTTAAATAAGTTGATTTTTCTAAAAAAATCATTGATTTAAATAATTTTTTTTTCACTTCTTTTATTAAAACCTAGATTCCAAAGACAGGAGAATTAAGAATCGGTCAGCACAGTAATACCAATAAGTAAATAAGTGTAAATAGGTAGTATGGGCTTTCCAAGAATTTAGGGGTTGTTATCAGGAAGTATGTAGTAGGGGTAGTACAATGATTTATTATGGGTGGTGGAATGCATTTTATGTAATGGGAGATAAAGAGAGTATTACAGAACTTGAAATCCAGTTTGTCTACCAAATAACAACAGCCACGGCTTCATCTGCTGGAATGGACAGATAGCTTTCTTCTTTTAATATTGTTCATTCTAGCCTTCGTAACCAATTAGGAGTGGAAAAAGCATCAAAGCGAGTGTTTTTATTGAAACAATTAAATCCATAATTTGGTGCTTAAAAAATATTGAAATAATTGTGATTTGTTTTTTTAAATAAATAGTTTGCATTAAAAGAATATTTAATTTGTTCTTTAAATTTACATCTTATTTAGTTTGCACTATCCTGTTACAAAATAATGGAATGTATTTAGATTAAAATTTATATATTTAATCAGTGTGTAGAATATACTAGATAGATAAGATGTTACTTCTTATAACAAACTATTCTATTTATATTGCAAAAAGCATAAAAGTGACAATTAGAATTAGTATTCAGAAAAAAATAAAAGAAATCCGATTTAAATAAAAAAAAATCTGATTTAAATCAAATAAATCAGATTTTTTTCCAACTCTGATGGATATTCTGGTTTTATGTATCATTATTAAAAAACTTCTTTGGTTATTTGAATTTTACTAAAAATTTTTGAGTAAAGAATATGAATAGTATCCATAAAATTAGTTTAATCGTTAAGCTTATTTGAAACAAAAAGCTGATAATATTTCATTGATTTTTCAGGAACGACTCAAAGTCATGTATAAAGATCCTAACATACTATTTAACATCGTCAGCTGTCAATTTGCATTTCATTATTGTTTTGAAAGCTTGCCTCAAGCGAGAAGAATGCTCCAAAATGTTAGTGAATGTTTAAAGCCTGGTGGATATTTCATTGGTACTCTTCCTGATGCTTATGATATAATGTGAGTATGAAAAGTAAAGTCCTGAATTATAAATGCATGTTGTATGTGTGAAAGAGGATGAAGGGAAAGAGAAATATTATTGAATATTTTGAATTTATTTTTTTGGGTATTTTCTGGTATATCTATGAAGGTACCAACAACAAATCAGTTTTTTATATCAATGTTAACAACCAAAAAGTATTTAAAAAATCAGTTTGCTGATTCCTTTGAAATTTTTTTAATCCTCTCACTGCTCATCCCACAATTTCCACGGGCATGTGTTTTTCTTCCTTTTTTAAGAAGCACATTTTGCCTTTTCATCCTTTAACCAGTGGAATAAATGAAATACAGTATTAGACATTTAATTAGGTAATAAATAGAATTACATGACTAGAACTATAGTTATATTAGATAATAGAATTATAGATAGAATGCTTATGTATATACTTAAACTATGTAACAAATAAAATACTGAATTTTTAAAGAGATCTTGGTTTACAAATTGAGCAGTCAGAGGGTTAATACTGTAGCCTATGAATAGGAAAAATAAGGCATACATATCCTTCCTTTAAGTAATGAAATTTCTGACCAAATCAGATTCCTTTTGTGATTTTCTCTTAATCTGACATGAAATTCATAATAACTTAGTATATAATGGTTTTTAATTGCTTCTATTTAACCTCACTTGTGTGTGAGTTTAAATTTTGTAAACTATTTTTAAGTAACATCTTGACTAGCTAGAGATCTGAAATTATGCACATAGGTTCATTTCCAGTGATGATACTTATTCGCCATAAAAAGTTAGTAAGAAAAGAGTATGCAAAAATTAAATGCAAAGAGCTATTCAGAATACAGTGAATCACTACATAGATTTTAAACTAGTATTATTTACAAGTGATACTTCTAGAAACTCGACTAAAATTCAAAAGTGTTTTGGACAAAGTTAAGATAATGACTCTTGGTTCACTAAAGAATATATATTTATGCTCTTGTAAAATTTTAAAGTTTTTGTTATATTTTAAGAATATTTGTAATAAATGAAAATTTATTACAAAATTTGAGACTAAAAATGTCAAAGCCAAAATAAATGTAAAAAGTTAAAAAAAAAAATTGCTTTTATTTAACCCCCAAAAAATAAAAAAATGCCTTTAAAAAATTAAAACAGTGCATGATACAGAATTTGTTTGAAAAGCTCCTATATGAAAATTATATTAGGCTGATGTAGAGAAATTGTGTGAAGAGCTTCTATATTAAAATTGTGTTGTGGTGATATAGAGAAATTTCATGATGATCTTTTATAGAATAAGGGCCGGTTGTTATGATGGGTTTTGTGACTAAAATTAAAAGCGTGGACTGCAATTGGAATCAGTGTCAAAGTAATATATTATAAGGGATTATTTATATTAAAATGCTAATGTGTTATTTAATTGCTATATGTTGAGCACCCCACATTTTTACAGCATCTTACAATTTTCATATAGGAGCTTTTCATGCAATTTCTGTATCATGCACTGTTTTAAAATGTTTTACTTTTTAGAGAATTTTTTATTGCATTTTTTGGGATTAAATAAGATTTTTTAAAAGATACTTTTTTATATTTATTTAATTAGGTTTATTTAAGTATTAGTGCTTTGATAAAGTAAAGTGCTTTAAGTACTAGTGCTTTGGTTTAATAAATAATTTATGTAAGTAATGAGAAGCAAACAGTTAAGAGCACTGAGGAAATTTTAAAAAGTATATTTCATGCATTTAATCCATACAGGACTGTGATCCCTTATATGGGATTATGCAATTTTTCCTTCAGAGTTGGAGACATACCGGTGTGATAGGTAATCAGACTGTTTTATTTTAATTTTGAACTAACTCTAGATCAGAAGTGGGCAAAAGCCGGCCCACGGGTCGAATCCGGTCCTTTTGCTTACTTTATCTGGCCTGTTCAAAAATTCTGCATGCGATTTTGTTGAAATCAACAGTATTTGTATGCATAGTGTACATATAAATAACGAAAATCTACACTTGGTATTAAGGATTGCTATAAGTGATTTGGATCCAAATTTTGAAGAAATATCAAATGAGCATTCCAGATTTCACGTTTCGCATTCACTAAAACTATTCTATTTTGACGTTTGATGTTTGTCTTTTCTTTTTATAATTCTATTTACTATTACATTTACAAAATGTAATATAAATATAAAAATGTAATAACTATGATCAAAATAAAATAATTTGTATCGTTAAGATATAAATAAATATCAAAATAAAATCTTTCATTAACTGATTTATTTAATGACCATTCATTTAATATAATGGATGATATTTCTTTAAAAAATACGTGACATATTTTACTGGGCACAAATTGTTCACATATACACATAAGTAAGACAATTTATTATTACTATTATCTTTTATTAACTGTTGAATTTCTCTGTCCAAATGCTTTAAAATGATACTTATAGTATTTTTGTCAAAAAAATTCTTGGGGAGGGAAAAAAAACTCCATGCAAAACATTCGCTTGTGCACAGCGTATGCAGTATAGTCCTCTGGAGACATTTTGAAAATTTCATTTTGGCCCGCTCTTAAAAGTATTTGCCCACCCCTGCTCTAGATGGTGTTGAAGTTTGATATAATTATGAATAATGTTCCACAGAGCATTGACATTTATAAACCCTTTTAGTTATGAGGTTTTTTTTGGGGTGTGAATCACTGCAGCATATACTCTAGTCCGCCTAGTGGGTGTGATTTAATGATCGTTGGAGGTTTATATTTTGTTGGAATGGAGGAAAGGTCAGAATGTTTATTGTAGTTGGAGGTTTAAGTAGAATCGTCATTTAGAGTTTGCTAGCTCAGTCACCAAAGGCATGATCTCATTGGAGGGTTGTGAGCTTCAGGCTTGAGTCAATCAAAGAATTACAGACATGCCAACTACTCTGGAATTTCCAGAGTTGCTCTGGAGAAATGATTAAAATGGATAAATCCGGAAACTCCTCAAATTGCTCTGGAAAATAAAACTTTTGAACAGCTTAAAGCTTACAATTCAACAATTAAATACAAAGTTTCGCAAAAAATAATGCTGAATATTACTTTTCCCACACAGTAATGCTGCATGTTAAAAGTTTTCAATACTGTGCGAAAAAACCAAACTGAATTTAGGTGAAATTTGAGTAGACAAACTCTAGTATCCCTAGTGATAGAAAAAGGGAATTATTTTAATCATGGTTATTGATTCAATAAGAACACTGTTCTGAAAAATAAGTTGTTAAACCTAGAAAAGCTACTCATACATTTTTAAGTGCATAACTTTTAATTTACCTTTTAAAATTTATTGCTGTGTAAATATTGTAAATTTAATTTAGAAACCTATAAGATATGTACTTATGTACAATCTGTAATTAGCATGTCAAAATTTCAATCCACACTGTTGCTCTAGACATAAGTGCCTGAATGTTGGCATATCTGGAATTATGTGTTCATTAAAGGCAGTTAGGGTACCTAAGATGGGTTCATAGTTGCAATGTCCAAGTTCTCAAATGATACTTCTGGATTGGCAGGCCAAGCAGGATGGGGGAGGGTCTTCTGCTTGGTCCCTGCTTCTAAATTATAAGGATTCAACCAGGGCACTGTTATCTGCCTCTGTAGCATTTCATAAGCTATGCATGCTCTCTGGATGGTGCTAAATAAGTAACAGATTAACAACTCTTGAATAAAGATATCTATTTGTATTGCTAGCTGCATTGGAAAGAGGTTTTGAGTTTGCTAGATAGTACTTTGTATATTTTGGATCATTCAAAAAATGGGACCTTTGCTGGAAAACATAATTCAACATTAATTTCAGTTTCACAAAATTATGAGTAAATATTTCACAACTTCACAAAAATAGGATCCTGTTTGAGAAATTAGGACATACCTCTGGTAATGTTTAATTTTTTTTAAATCAATATTTTTACCAACCCTGACTTTATATTTCATGGAGATAAAACTTTTAAAAGACATAAATTTTATATACTTTATAGCTTTATTTCATTATTTATTCTTTAACTTGGCTAAAGGAAAATAACCTAGATATTTTAACTTTTATGTAATCCATTGGTTCTGAACAGGGGAGATACTGCTTCCAGGGGGGCTGTTTGACAATGCCGATGGCCAGTGAACTTGTTTTGAGCTGTAGGGGTGGTGGTGATGTGAGCAGATTTTGTTTTTCAAACTTAATTTTTAAAATATTTAATAAATGTATTCTATTAATTATTTAATTTTTACAATTTTTACCAGTAATAAAATGAACTTGCATGGCAGTACCAAAACCAGTTATTTTTATCCCCCATATTCTGTGAGAAATTCGGCTGACATTCAGAAAATATTTTTAATCAACAGCATTCATTTGAAAGTTGCTTGAGTGTGTCTCAGTAACAAGAATTTAGGGTCTCATTAGCCCTCGTGTTGCAAAAAGTAGACTGTAGCGCTCCAAAACCAAACCAAACAAAAATTTAGAGAAAAAAATTTCTTAAATATTTTGCACTTACTTATAAAGTAAGTGCTTCTTCTACCCTATACTTAAAATTACTGGATATATAGAATTGATAATATTTACAAAGGAGAGGGGGGGCATTGAACACATTTTAGCTCCGTGGAAACAGCTTATAAAAGGTTGAGAATTATTGTTTTAACCCATTAAATACTTATCATCTCTTAAGGATAGCTTTGTTTAGAGTAGAATTTCTTTTTTTTAGCTAAAGTAGAGGGAATCATATAAACATTCTGCTGAATTTAAAATATTTTTAGGACTTAAAAAAAAAAAAAAAAGGAGAATCTTTAGTAGAATATAATACGTTGCAGCACATATTTTACGATTTTGGGATATTTCAATGATATGATTAAGTTTAAGTTAGCTTATATGTTTAGATTTTGTTATTCATCTTAATGTATTAAAAAAATATATTGGCTTATCACATTTAATTCGTTTTTTAAGTACTAATGTGTGCTGTCAAGGGTATTATATACCTGCAAACTTCTATTGATTATCTGTAAAATTTATGGTTTTTGGTTTAATTTTATTGACTTGCGAATTGACCAAAAATGTTTACAGTTTTTAGTACTGTGAAAATGAAATCAAAGATTTAAAAAAGAGGACAATAGATTTTTTACTGTAGTAGTTATGAAAATTGAAAAATGTTTCTAATTTCAGCAGAAATTTACAACTGATAAAAATATTTATAAATATTCTGTGACATAATTATACATTTGGTATGTATCTAACAACAAATGTGGCATTGTCTGGGTATTGTATTTTGATTACATTTTTATTCTAGTAAATTGTCAATAGTTTCAAAAATTAAAGTCCTCATTAATGAAAATAAATTTATCTTATTTATTAAAATTCTGATAAGAATGATCAAAGTCAGTATTAATAATCAGTATAATTTCTTTCTGCTCTATGCCGAATGATGGCCGATTGGTTAGGGTGCTTGCCTTCGGTACCGGAGTTCATGGGTTCGAATCCCACAATGGCATGGATGTTCGTAGCTGTTCGGAATCGGCTTTAAGCTGTAGGTCCCGGTCTCATTTGCCCTTGTGTTGCAAAAAGTAGACCATAGCACTTCAAACCAAACCAAACCTTTCTGCTCTGTTGAAATAAGTTTATTTTGTGTTTTTCTAGTATCAAATTTAATTGAGAACAATTATCTAACATTTTATTTTATAAAATGAATGCAATAATATTTCATTAAATACATATTTCTTAAGATAGAAAAAATGTAATTAACTTTTATTAATTACAATTATGTATACCACTAAATGCCAACCAACTAACCAACCAGTGTTTCAACCTAAAAATTTTACTTATGTCAGTTTTTAAAAGTTGGTAGGTATGCATCATTAAAATTTGTTGCAAACTCAGACCGTCTAAGCTTTAAAGTGAAATAGTAGATTGTACATATTTTTTCTAATGTGTACAACATTTTCTACTAACTATATAAAAAATTCATAATATCAAATGGTTCATTAAAAAAAACTTTCAAAGAAATTAAATTTGAGTTTAAAAAATGTAATGAGATTCAATTTTATTTTTCAATTCTAATGCAGTCAAACATATAACTGTTTTATATTTAGATTGGGTATACCTCTTGTGGTATTAATGTTAGTAATTAGATATATGACCATTATTTTTAAACATTATTTTGGTTCCCTTTATTTTGTTATTTTTCCTTGATAAATTTATTTAGGATTTGGGCATTTTTATGGATATAATTTAAATAAATGCTTCATATTTAAAATATCCTAATCATAAGCGATGTACCACACATGCAAGTGAGTGTGAGTAGTTTTTCTGAATTTAAAAGATTAACAAAGCATTAATTTTATTATCTGGAGGTATGAATTATTTAATTGAAGTGTAGGAAGATGTTTGGAAGTATGCTATCAACTCAACACACTAAATTAAATTAATTTTGAGTTGATATAAATATATTTAAAAATTTAGTGTTAAGATGTGAGAATTGTAGATGTTGTAAGCATCATCTACAACTTTCATTTATTTTTTAGGGTGAATGTAGATTTCAAGAATAAAAGGATTGGACAAAACAATTTCACTAAGCCTTCAGTTAGCTGAAGTTCATCGTGGTAAATTTTAAAGAACCTTGGGAAAGAATAGTCAGAATTCGTTCTTCAGGATGTTTTTTTCATTCTGAAAGGTAATTGCAGCGAAATTAATTTTTAATGGATGCAACAGAAATTTCTATTTTCTTCAGAGGATTTTTAATTTTTGTGTTGTTTGGGAAAGGATTTTATTTTCAGAGCAGTTAAAAGCATTTCCTTAATTTTTCTCTTTCATTAATGCTTTATTGTAATGCTCATATCTCATTATACAATAATCATAGTATCTTCGTCATATGATGTTAGTATTCACAAAATTATAGTATGCTTGAATATGTAAATATTTTAATCATCCATTTTTTAAATGTAGGTTTAAGATGTGGATTAGGTTTGTTTTGAGCTTTAATAAAGTGGTAAATTTAATTTCTAGATTATCTAAATTTGTTACAATTTTTTTTTTAACTACATTTAGATATAATCTTGGGATAGTTAGCTAAATTTTGTATATGAAATACAAAAGTCAAAAAGACTGTAAAAGTTCTGAAATGTGTAAATCCTTATGAAGAGTTGGAAAAAATTATAAATATTTTCTGTTTGTAGTTATAAAAAATCTTTTTTTTATAAAACATTTTTTTTAAAATTTGTCACACTGGTCATTTTTATAAAATCAATAAAGTTATGAAATAAGTTATAGATAATTATTTAGGGCAGATTAAGGTTGACTGCATTAGCTTTTAAGTGGAAGCAAAGGTTTAATATTTCTAACTTAAAATAAAAGTTCTACTTTTCATAGATGCTGCTCAAATTCTTAAGTTTTATTTTTAAATATAGTTTTACTTGTAATTCCTTAAATTTATCCTTAATTGTTTCTTTAAATTTATTTTGCTTTGAAAGGGTTTAAAATAAATAAAAAGCAACATTTATCAAATGCATAAAAATTGATCCTATTTAATTTAGTTACACATGATTCTTTGAAATGTATGTTTTTATAAGCATTAAAAAAGTGTCATATGTTTTTGAGATGTATCTGTCATTGAAGTATTTAACATGATCTCTTTTAGTCCTGATCTAAATGCTTTTTAGAATGTAATAATTAATGAAAAAGACATCTGCTTTAGTTACTGAGTTTTTGTTCCATGCAATCATTCTTTAAAAAAATAAAATAAAAAGTTATAGAATTTAGTCATTATAACATCTTAACTGATACTTGTAGGGAGGTTATTGATAGTTTTAAATAATACTCAGGGTTCCCACAGTCCTTAAGAACTCCTTAATTTTAGCTTTCATTTTTAAGGGCCCTTAAAATTACTTAATTTTTATCAAAGGTCCTTAAAAACTCCTTAATTTTTAAATTGGAATGCGATCAATTTCTCCATTGACGAGATCCACCGTCTCATGTGATTTCCTATCAGTTTTCTTATATGACAAATATATAATCTTTTGTATACTTTAATAAAGTCAGCTGCCCTAACAGTCATGCAGATTTTAGTTGAATGAAGCATGGAGGATGGGGGTTTATAGATATTTCAGTTACTTATGGAAGTTTAATTTTCGTTGCATTGAATGTAATAGAAAAGTTTAAAACTCTTCTTTCCCAGGCAACGCCGGGTATAATCAGCTAGTATATATATATATATATATATATATATATAAATTCTTTTATAAATATATATATCAGTCATTTTAAAACCCTCAGGAAGTACTGTTTATAATGTTTTATTCACAATTTATTTTTAGTTTGATCACTCAGAAAACTTTAGATGTACATTTTTCTAAATTAGGTGTTGTCAAATAGATTTATCTTATATTAATTTTTAGGCATTTTTAAAAATCTTAATTCTGAAATATTGTAGGGCATTTATTGAACATGCCTTGTCTGGTTCATAATCATTAAAATATGTTTCTCAGGAGATAGGGTTTATGCCATTATGTCGTGTATTTCAAGTAGGTCCTTATAAAAAGTTGCTTTAGTCCTTAGAAAGTCCTTAATTTTTGTTCTGGAAAAAGAGGGGGAACCCTGATACTAGACTAACATAGCTTAATATGTTTATTAAAAATATTTTTAACTATATAATAATTATTTGGAAAAATGTAATAGCATTCTTCTGTTGTAGAAAAAATTAAACAAGTTGTTCAATCTTATACAATTAACAATTATGAAAATTAGTCCATTAAACATGTTTAAATAATCTTTTACATGCAAGAAAGTAATGCTCTGTATTTTACAAAGACATGTATCAATTTTTTCAGATGAACTCTATAAAGTTAAAAGTATTTTGAATATGAATACAAATGAATATTTAGTGTTCAAATATCTAGTGTTCTGTTTTTTAAATTGGTTGTTTATGTGTGCTGTAGTTCTGTTTTAGAAGCATTAAATATTAAACTGTTAAATGTTTAAACCTTGAAATATTTTAAAAATTGTTGAGTGAATGAGTTAAGTGCAAGTGCATATTATATAAAAAAAAAAAAAAAAAAAAAAAAAAAAAAAAAAAAAAAAAAAAAAAAAAAAAAAAAAAAAAGAAAAAAAAGTGAAATAAATAGTTTAGAAGACAACCAACAAAATAACATAAAACATTGTTAAAGATAATAAATAAAAATTATACAAAAGTTCTTGGAAAGAATGATGATATAAATAACTCATTAGAGTTAAATATAATGGGTTTATATGTGTTTGCTATCATTTATAATTTAAAAGAAAAGTTCAAATTAAATAATACTCCTATTTTTATAGTTTTATAACTGAATTTAACAGTTGGAGAAATGAGTTAAGTTGGGTGTTTCATACAATAGATAATGTTATTATGTAATTTCATGCTTCTTGTGTACAAGTTTAATATAAAAATTTGATTTACATTTTTCCAAGATTGTCTGATCTTCTTTAAAGGTATTAAGTTTTATATTTATTATAATGTCGAATAATAATATATCTTTGACTGCTTTAATACAACCTTTCTTACAAGTAACTCTTTAAATTTATAATAATTCAAGAATCTGTCAAATATAATTTTTCAAAATCTTTAATAATACTAACTATTTGTAGTGTATCTGTTATTTAAAGCATTAAAGTAGTTTGTGTATAAAATTGAAATATCTGTATAATGTTATAAAATAAGTTTATTTTTGATAGTAATTTGATGCAGTCTAACGTAAAATGTTTTATATTGACATAAATATTTAATTAGATAAGATTTGTAACAAGGAGATTTTTAAAATAAGAGCAAAGTAAATATTTTAATATACATTGTTATGTTATCAATATGTTATTTTTTTTTTATAGGAGGCGATTACAAGAATCGGATGACTGTAGCTTTGGGAATGATGTATATTCTGTAACTTTTCCATCTAAGGAGACTCCTCCTCTATTTGGAGCAAAATATGACTTCCATTTGGAAGGAGTGGTAGATTGTCCAGAGTTTCTTGTCTACTTTCCTGCTTTTGTAAAGTACGCATACATAAATTCTTTTATTTGCTTGATGCTATTAATCATTTTATGAATCCTCTTTTTATTCTTTTGTATGTGTGTGTGTGAGAGATTTATTTTGGTTGTCATTAATATTAGCATTTTTAATTTTTTATCTGTATTAATCTTTTCATAATGAATTAAAATATTGCTAAAATAAGGAATTCTATGTATATTACACTGTAGATTTAATTTAGATGTACATAGAATTTGTAAGTTTCTTAACCCTTTACCTTAAAACAAAGTATAGGAGACGAGATTGTACTGCTGTACCTAAAATGAGAACCTCATATCACACACGTGATGATTCTTTCTGGCCAAAAGTGAAAAGCTTGTATCAGACACGTGATGATTCTTTCTGGCCCAAAGTGAAAAGTTCGTATCAGTAATA
>CM063506.1:159895260-159902760 GCA_032207245.1 Pardosa pseudoannulata | reverse complement strand
AAAAGCTAGCAAAGATCCGAAAGTAACGAGAATAACTCTAAGATATTTACAACTTGCTATTCGTGGAGATGAAGAACCTGATTCACTTATCAAAGCAACTAACGCTGATGACGCTTTTCTCAGATGCAAGAGTTGAAATTTTTTTTGCCTCTGCTGAAGTTCTCTGTTCACTTCCTATTCTTTTCTGAAGGGGGGTTCCAATCTGTTGAGTGAAGTATCCGAAAAAGCTCTTGTTGCCAAGGCCAAAGACAACTAACGAAAGGCATCAGGCACTCCTCCTGTCCAATGGAGTCAAAGGAGAGGGGGGGGTCACTGACATCCCCCTTGTCCCTCGGTCAACGGTGTAACTCGCGTTACACAACCCCTATGGCCGATGACAATCAAAAGTATGAATATTAATGGAGATTGTTAATGGGAAGGTAATGGCTTTCATCCTTTCCCATATGTTGTGGAATCAGTGGGCTGCTGTCATGGCCAGTGCCATTTGACTCTCTCCATCAGCCTTTTTATTGATGTGTATGTTTACAATATTTAAAAAGTTAAAATTTAAGATTCTTCCCTTGCTATTATACTGCTGTAAAAATGTGATGAGACTTGTCGTTGTATTTATCTGGAGGTACAACTTAGCCTCAACCTCTGTTATTATCAAACTGGAGGTTGCAGCACTCTTGAGTGCCTTGAGTTTATACTAAGAGTATAAAAAAGAGAAAGAAAAATAGAATTGTTGATATAAGAAACAGGTGTATTGTTTTATTTTCATTACTTGGGTCCTTGCCTATTAGAATAACCACTAAAATAAGTTAAAAAAGAAGTGTGCATATCTGAAAAATAAACAGATATGAAAAATGGTCTGCAAAGTCATTATTTTTCAGATAGGCCAGTATTTTCAGAATTAAGTCAGTCACATCAGTATTTGAGGAAAATTTAGTTTTTTTCATGTGTTTGATTTAAATATTTTTAATTCAAAAACTGTTTTAAATTGAGGGTGGGATTGCAAGCAGCTAAAAAGTGTTTGTTAAATCTAGTGAACAAAAATTTTTTTTTTATTTAATTTGTTGGTATGTTTGTGGGGGAGATGTGCAATTTTTTTGCGGAAATGCAAATTTTTCTGCTTTGGTTTGCTGATGTATGTTCACGGATTGAATATTTCTCCTTATTTTGCTATTTATTAGTAAGTTGCTTTATTGTATCTTACAATAATTTACAATGCTTATCATTTAATGTATATGCAATTTTTATCACACACGTTTGATATAATTTTACTATATATTATGTTTCTGTCTGATTGTGGTAATTATTTGAAATGTCCTCCACCCTTTCAAACATATTTCAGTATTATCAGTTTTGATCACTTCTTAAAAAGTAGTTTAAGATCAAATTGATTAGAAAGTAAACACGCAAATATAATAGAATAACATAGAAATATGTTGTAGTTGTATTAAAATAACCTTTTATTTATTACTATAAAGAAGTTAGTACTTTTACCTGTCAGTATTTTGGTCAGTTTTTTCAGTTTAGGTTAGTAAAATCAGTATTTTTAAGTCTTTGAATAGCTTTCATCCCTGAATATATATCATTATTAAATTTTTACCAAAGAAAATGAATTACATTAGTGGACTTTGTAAAAGACAATTGGAGGGCCAGAAGTTGGATAGTGCTGGTGTATGACAATATGATAATTTTATTTGTTTGTAAAGATGGTTTTTTTTAAAGGTCAAATCACATATGACTTGTCACATATATTTTTATATTTTTTAATATGTATTTCCCAATTTGTATTTAATTTAGACCAGGGATGGGCAAACTCTAGCCTGCCGGAAGGTTTTATCCAACCCGCAGATAGAATTTTTAGTTGTTGGTTCGAGGCAAATTAAAAGAAATATATATTTATACATTATATATCCATCTCCTTTTCTACTTTACTTAAATATTATATCCCAAATTTATTATCTCACGCCCAGAAAATCAGCGGTATATTTGATTCTTATATGTGAACAAATGTTTTCAACTTTGAACTTTAGAAAGAATAATTTCAGAAATAGACTGACAGGCATCATTCCTTAAAATCAGTACATCTCACTTTGAACCTCAGTATAAAGAACTTTTAAAAATGAAATCGCAAATTTCATTCATCTCATTAACGTATTTAAACCGTTAGGTACTTTTATATTGTTTATAAAATTTGAGAAAAATTTATCTTGGCCCGCCAAATTTATTTTATTTCAATTTTTGGCCTGTGGCCAAAAAAGTTTGTTCATCCCTGATTTAGAGAATTATGTATGTAATTTTTATCAAAGTCTTATATTTAACCTTGCATAATGGTGTTAAAATTGTTGCAAAATATTATAATTTGTTAAGTCTAAAAAATATGAATTTGATTTTGTCAGATTGATTTTTCTGGTAGAGCATTTTTATAATGTGAAATTAATAATGTGTAATTAATATAACTAATTAATCATTTTGTATGATAAATCTAGAAACTGATTAAATCAAAAAATTTTCTTAAATATAACACTATTTTATTTAACAAAATTTGAACTAATACATAGTGTGAGGTTAAATATTATTTAGCCCTTTGGCAACTAATGACTCTTTGCCTGTCCTGTACATCACATATGATATACACATCTAATGCTTTATGTGCTAGTATATCACATGTCATACACAATAAACTATATTTTATATACAGTAGAACCTCTTTTAAACGACCCCACGATACAATGACCTCTTCGTTAGAATGACCATCTTAAAAAGTCCCAATTATTTTTCCATAGGAATAATGTTAAATTTGAATCATTACAATGACCCCAAGTGTATTATTTTTCATTAGAACGACCACCAATTTTAGTCCGCAGAACACATGAGCAAGTGGGCTATTTCAAAATTATTGTACTGTGGTGCAACTTCAAGAAACCTGTACTCCTCTCTTTGTGTTTGCTTAAAGGAGGGGAGGGAGCATGATGAAAAGGGAAGAACTAAATCTTCAATTATGTTTTGATGAATTTGTTGCTGTAGACAAAACTTTACAGTGCTACAGAGAAAATTTGAATGAGGACGATTTTATTGCCTGTATTACTGGAAATGAAGAAATCTGCGATTCCAACGACAGAGAAGAAATCGTCCAAGCTTTTGAAAAAGTGAATGAAAAAGAAGCCTTCAATGCAATCAATACCTTGGATCAATATTTTGAAAAACAATGTAATTCTGAAGATTTCCTTCAAAATCTAACAGATATGGAATCAGTGATAATAAAAAATTTTCCAAATGAACTTGAAACAGGCGTTTCAAAGACTTTTTTTCAAAAATTCAGTAATGGAAATACAGATAAATAGAAGTGTTCTCTAGGTATGTACTGTTGCATCATTTCTTTGCTCATTTTTTTAAAAATTATTTTTTAAATTCGTTACAACGACCATGTGATGTTGGTCTCACAGGGGGTCATTATACCAAGGTTCTACTGTAGAAGCTTTTATATATTTTATATAATTGTGTATCACATGTGATATACAAATGTATAAAGCATTAAATATGATGTAAAAGACAGGCAAAGGGTTAAGAAATTATTCTTGAGAAAATATGTTGAAGAAAAACTACTCTTTGTGCCCTCATTTTTTCATTTTTTACCTTTTATTACTTTAATTTGAAACTGTATTATACATTTGTTATTAAGAATAATTTATTCTTTATTCTTTAAATAGGCATGTATATTGTATTTGCATTTGTCAAAGAAGAATCGAATGATGAAAACTGATGAGACTATTTATCATACAGAACCTTCCACTTTCATTCATATTATTGTATATTTCATTCACTATGGATATGTTAAGAAGTACATAAACAACTTCCTTTTTTTTAAAATAAAAGTTTTGTTTTATAGTTTAAGGCAATCCAATTACTTAAATTATAATGGAATATTCATAAACCATATAAATACTAACACACTTTTCTTATACTGAAATATATATGCTTATCTATGTAAGCATTTAAGTCATTTAAAGAATATTTAAAAGTATACAGTAAACATTTGTAGACTTAGTGTTATAAACTTGTTGCTTGTTTTCTCTTTTAACCCTTTCGTGGGCCGTGGGAAGATTACTTCTCACCTACACGATCTCACAAAATACACCTGTGGGAAGCTCAAAACCCATTATAATATATTGGTCTTGTTATTGAAATGACGGGACGACTGATTCCCACTTCGGTTTTGCTCTGTCATCAATTGTTAAATCGATTGAATAAAATTAGCAGCTCTGTTTTGAAAGTTTGGAAACGTGGAGTGAGAAATAAATGGCCACGAAAGGGTTAATAATGCTGATCTGTGGTTGATCAGTGGGCAAAAGGTATCAATCTCGTAACCAAGAACCATCAGTCTTGATTTTAAGGATCCGTTAATGGCAGTTGGGTCATGTAAGATCGGTTCGTAATTGCAAGTTCCCAAATGATACCTCTGGAAGTGGGTCTAGCAAAATTCTGATTTTCTTGAGTGAGCTTTGTATATGAACCTTTATTCTTTTTAAGAAATCACACAAGAAATACAGTTGCTATACTTTTAGCAAAGTGGAAAGGTAAATAACCCAATATAGAGTTAAGTATATAAAGAAAATTAAAATGTGTTATTTGTTGATTGAGTTG
Source organism: Pardosa pseudoannulata (assembly GCA_032207245.1). Classification (NCBI taxonomy): domain Eukaryota; kingdom Metazoa; phylum Arthropoda; class Arachnida; order Araneae; family Lycosidae; genus Pardosa; species Pardosa pseudoannulata. The sequence goes on along the minus strand of CM063506.1, from coordinate 159,898,128 downwards.
TTTTATTTTAGAATCTGAGTTATTTTATTTTTGAAATTTTAAATATTGCTGGTGCAATATATTCTAAAAATTGATTTACATTTTGAAATGAACACAACATTTTATTTGGGAAACTTAAATACCCAAGCCAAAGTGATAATTACAGTCAGTACCGGCTATATGGTCAGTTTTCTAAAGTTCCGTCTAACTTAATAGGGTACATATGTTAAAGTGCACTGCTTATATAGTCATTTTCTTTTTCTTGTTACTGGTTATATGGTCAGTTTCCTGTTTCCAACGAATTTTTTTTTTTTTTTTTTAAAGTCAGTGCGAAATTGGAGAGGACCTGAATTCAAGCCTTTATTCCTCTCCCTTTCCCCCTTTCTTGTTTGTGTAGACTCATTGTCAGAGTTTCTCACCTCTCTCAGTTCTCTTGCCCCCTGAAAAGAGGTAGACATCTGTCTGTTTATTTCTTGAAGTTATCTCTCCCTGTTTAAGTTGAAATTGAGATGAAACAAGTAAAGGAAAATTTTGTTGCATTTGGATCATACGTCACGAGTAAGAACGTTCATTTTTTAATTATGGCTTCGAAAAGAAAGAATTTATCATTTGCTGCCAAAAATTGATTAATACATTTTAAAAAATCTAATCTTTTAAAGGCTACTTTTGCCAAAGGAAATTCGATTACCTGTATGACATTAAACAACATTTTAGCTGCCAAACTTTGGTCCTCAAGTGTTGAAATCAAGAAAGGAAACGTCAGTGCTTGTCACTTTATAGGAATGTGGATAAGGCTCTACTGTTATGGATCAAAAATGCACTGTATATGCACAATAGGGTTGTATTGTTCCGCATATATGGTCACGCTGTTCATATTGTCTGATTTTTCTGGACCACTGAGCAGACCATATAACCGATACAGACTGTATATGTATGCCAACTTTTAGGGATCATCCGTAAAATTTATAGTTTTGGGTTTAATTTCACGGATTTATGAATAAATGAATAATATTTACAAGTTTTATTCACCATGAAGATAAAATTGAAAATTTAAAAAAAGCTATATATTTTTCATTTTACTAATTTGGGGAAATTAAAAATTTTAAAAATTTCTGCAGAGATTTATGTTATTGATAAAAAGATGTATAAATATTGTCTGCCGCATATTTATAAATTTGGCATGGCTCTAGCAACCACCAAATGGGGTTATGTTTTGATTGCATATTTATGCCAGTAGTTAATTGTTAGTTTATTTTTTATAATGACCTGATAATTGGTCAGATAATTAGTTTAAAATAAGTTAATTTTGTGTTTTTCTAGAATGAAATTCAATTGAAAAAATTTGACTAATGTTTTATTATATTTATTTAATAAATAAATGAAGATTTTATTAATTACAATTTTTCTGGGATAGGGAAAAATGCAGTTAACTTTAATTATTTACAGTTGCTTGTGCAAATAAATGTCAACCAACAAAGTTACATTAGTGTCGATTTTTTACAGTTAGAAAGTGATATAAGGCTTGAGTAATATGTTATTCCAATATTAAAAATAAATTTAAATTGTTATAAAAATTTCGTGCTTTTTATGAGTATCAAGTGTAATACAAAAATTTGATCCAAATTTTTCAACAAGATTGCCTGATATTGTTTTAGTTAATTATGTTTTATATTTATTATAATGCTCAACTACAATATATCTCTGAACTAATACAATCTCTCTTACAAGGAACTCTTTACATTTATCATAGATTAAAAATCATTTTCCAAGTGTTTAATAATATTTACAATGTGTAGTGTGTATACTTATGAAGTGTTTGATATATGAAATACAACTTTTTAAATAGAAATATCTGTATAATCTAGGAAAATTTTTTAATTATTAATTAAAATTACTTGTTATCCTAAATGTCATCTAATTAACTGGGTATTTAAACTGAAAAGTTTTGCTAATGTCAATTTTTAAAAGTTGGCATATATATATAAGTTCATGCATAATCTTGTATAATATGTTTCATTAAATGTATAAGACAATATGGAACAAAAATATTATAATTTGCGAAGTAAACAAAAATTTAAAATAATAAGATATTTATTTAAAAATTAAATTTTGATTAAGTGTGCGAGTGAAAGAAAAATATATTTCCAAATGTAATTTTAGCCGAATGGTTAGGGCACGGATCGTCGGTACGAGTTCGTGGGTTCGAATCCCACTTGGCATGAATGTTCGTAGACGTTTGGAATCGGCTTTAAGCAGTAGGTACCGGTCTCAATAGTTCTGATGTGGCAAAAAAGTAGACCGTATCACGCTCGATACCAAACATGCAATTTTATTAACCAAAAATGTAATTTTATTTCATAGTTAAAATACAATACAATAAGTTTCAAAATAGAGGTAGTAGCCAGGGAAGGGGTGGGGAGCATTTGACGGGCTTGATACTTTTCCCCTTCTCTTGCTATAGACCTGTCTCTGTATAGAAAGGCAATAGTTTGCTCCGAAATTCTTTTAAAACCGTGAAAAAATCGCTTAGCATATTAACCAATGAACCAATGGAATAGTATGTGCTGCCATCTATTGTCGTGTGTGGGAGATAAAGCTTCGAGCAATTAAAAAGGAGCAATAAAAGTTTCCTTTAAAACATTATTGTATCCTGGGCACAGATTCGGCTTTAGGCAACAGAACACTGGTCAAAAAGAGGTGCTCTTTTTATTTACATATTTGGAAAAATATTTTTAAAAAAATATTAAAAAAAAAATATATATATATATATTTATAATATATTGAATATTCAAATTATATAACTCAAACTTCTTATCGTAATCAATAGTGGCTCTAAACCGGAGTTTTTAAATCGCAGTCGCTCAGTCGGCAAAGGCAGCGTTTCGTAGC
>CM063506.1:159877760-159887760 GCA_032207245.1 Pardosa pseudoannulata | reverse complement strand
GCCTTAAAATGTCAGATTTAAAGGAGTGTTCGCCAACTTAAATTCTTTTTACCCGTCTGCCAGAACTAACGCTAGGATAAATGCTCATGTTTTATCCACTGGCTACATTTTCCAGCTGTCCAGGAAAATGGCTTCACTCCTTCAATGTGTAAATTACTGCATATAGCGTTTACCAGCTAATTCCAGCCCCGTAGTGCATTCCTGACTCCCAATTAACGCCGAATAATCTGTCAGTCTCTTGGGAAAAAATTAACGCCATCACCCGCTGTTAGGTTCAAAATTTGTGACAAGTGTGTATTCGTGGGCATTCGATGAAAAGTTCTTGTCTTGTAAAGACGTTCATTATTAGTCTCAATAAATTTAAAGTTCCATAACTTTCGATTTCACTTCTCTTAATGGAGCCGTGATTGCAAATGACTTAGATTCTCTCCTATCACATTAAGCCCTGGCAATCCAAATAATAGAGGCTAAATTTTCTTGTATAATCAGCAAGAATAATTTTGTCCGTTACATATTTATATAAATACGTAACCAGGTAATTTATCTTTCACCGATTACATGACAAATTAGCCCCTCTGATATGAATTTCCCGGGCTTACTAAGCAATTAGAAGCCCCCAATCGTAATGCATTCGTGGATCCATTAAAGAAAGCGAGTCCAACGTTGTGAAACTTTAAATTTATTGAAGATAAAAAAAATATTCGTCTTTACAAGCCAAAAGCTTTACATCGAATGACCAGAAAAAGTACATCTTTCAATGATTTTTCACACCCAAGATGGAGTGATCACGTGAATTTTTTCCCTAGACATCTGTAGATTTCTCAGCGTTTTTTGGGAGTCACGTGTGAATTTTGATCTTTTAAATTATCTCGAAAGCCACACAAGCAGCAATTTAATTATTGGAGAACCGAAACAATTGTCCAAGGACAACTGAAAATTGTAGTCAGCACACAGTAAACTAACATTTATTCTTAGCGTTAGAATTAACGTTAGTTTCGGAAGACTGGAAAAAAGAATTTAAGTGTGCGAACACCCCTTTGAATATGACATTTTACGGCTGGGCAATTAAGTATTAAATAATGAGAAGGAAAAAAAGGAGAATTTTAGTTAGATATTTTAGGGGTATTAATTTTGATACATTACATACCTATATGTAATGATATTTTTAACATAAAAAGCCAACCAACGTAATTATAAGTCTATCTTAAAATAATTTTCGGGTGATTATGTCCTTTTATGGCAAAACTTGGTGACTACCTTTCGTTCTTTCTATCAAGTTGGCTTGTACATAAACTTATTTTTAGTTGCATAACCTATTATAACTGTCCCTTATCCTATAGAAGCTCCCCACGTAATATCACCCTTTCATTCCATTACAATTTTCATATAAGTAGAAGCTTTTCACTCGATGTCTTTTCATGCACTGTTTTAAAATTATTCTTTACTTTTTAGTGCATTTTTTTTATCTTTTATTTTATTAAGTAATAGTAATTTTAAAATAATTTAAAAATATTTTATTTTTGACTTTTGAGTCTCAAATTTTGTAATCAATTTTCATCTGTAATGTTTAAAAAATTATATTAAAGGAATTAGTAGGCCATCAATGTAACAATTAAAGTAAATTTTCTATCAAATTTGTATCAAATTTATTTAATTTCTATCAAAATTCTACCAATTTTTATCAAAATTCATGTCACTCGCTTGGTTATTTTTCTTTTACTTTTTCTGTCCTATTAATTCTGAGTACCACTATTAGATTCCGCTTCTATATTTTGAGAATGACGTCTATTCACCTATTTTTATAGTTCGTTGTTAAATAATTAATTAGTTTCTTTGTAGTTGTCTCCCGTAAAAGCAAACAAAAAAAACCCCATAAATATAACAAGCCGAACGATGGCCGAATGGTTAGGGTGCTGGCCTTCGGTATCGGAGTTCGTGGATTCGAATTCCACTGTGGTGTGGATATTCGTAGCCATTCGGAATTGGCTTTAAGCAGTAGGTCCCGGTCTCATTAGCCCTCGTGTTGCAAAAAGTAGAGCGTAGCGCTCCAAACCAAATATATCAAAAAATGTTAAAATATATTTTAAAAATATAACAAAAACTTCAAAATTTTATAAGAGCTAAGTGTAATTTTTAGTGTACCAAAAAGAAAAATGTTTAGTCATTATTTTAAGGTTGTCCGAATCTTTTTTGGATTTTGACGGTATAGTTATGCATCTTGCAAATAGATGGCGATGCTAGTTTGATGTCGTTGCGATTGGGTTTCCAAGTACGCTGAACATATTTTTCATTTACCAATTTACTTTCAGTTTCCCCAATCTGGTTTTTTATAATCGAATATTGTCTTGCCATCGGAACTGAACCTATAAATAAAATTTTAGATCTCTAGGTTGTCAGAAAGATAGTTAAACACTGATTTTAAAATACCTGATACACAAGGAAAGTTAAATAACAGCTTTTGAAAAGTACTACGATTCGGGATGAATGTTTTAATTATCCCTGCTAAAAAGCATTAATGCAGCGTCATTGTAAATTAAGATAAAAAATGTTTTCTTTCCTTTCAATTACCTTAGTAAGTAATTTAGACATCTTTATTCGAGGAATTGTAGCAACATTAAAGATATTATTTTTTATAGTTCAAAGAAGCTTATTTAATAACGTGAATATTCGGCTTACACAATTATAATCTTGAGGCTATATCCTAGAAATTTTGATTGAATAAGATAATTGTCAAAAAACAAGGAGAGTTATTTCCGGTATTTTAATGCATACATAAGTTTAATCAACAAGTCGAGGCAGGGATTGAAGGTAATTACTTTTTTTGCTCAAGAAATATTTTCATTTAAGTAATACAATTATGAGAAATAGTAGTTATGATTCATTAGAGTAATTATTTTTTCTTTTCAGGTGAAGCGTCGAATTTATTTTCTCTCTCTCTCTTTTTTTTTTAACAGATTGAGCCTTGTGATTTTTATTTCCTCAATAATTTTATTTTATCTCAACATATTTATCTGAACAACTAGGATTGTATTATGAATACTTTTATTATCCCCTATATAATAATAGCCTAAGTTATCTGTCGGTCTGTCCTCGAACTTATGAAGCGGTTGGACCTGGAATGGATAGCATGGACCTGGAATGGATAGAATGGACCTGGAATCTGTATTGGATTCTTGATAAGTGAGGGCTAGCAAAATTCAAACGGAGTCAAGTTTATCTTCTCCTAAACTATCAATCCGATTCTAAAATATATTGGTAAAAATATGCTTCCACATCGAAAAATATTGTCGTCTTTAAAACTTTCGAAATCCCCCCCTTTTCGAGCGTTTTAATGCAATTATTTCAAGCCCTATTTTCCCTGGTTAAGAGCAAGGGATTAAATTTATCAATTTATCGCATAATAAATAGGTAAAAATAATTATTAATATAAATAGTTAATTATTAATATAAATATTACGTATATTGTTTAATCTAACAATATACGTAATATTTATATTAATAATTAACTATTTTAAATAACTAGCATATAGCCCGTCATATGACGGGATCAGTAAAATTTTTAATTTTCCAAAATTGTAAAGTACGCTGTGAGGCAGGTAAAAAAATGGTTTGTTTTTTGGCTGAGAATTATCTTGCAACAAAAAATTAATCGATGATTCAATTTAAAATGATCACATATGTATCTAATCTATTATTTAAGCCAAATATAAAAGAAAATTATTGACGTCATATCTAAGTTCAATGATAAAATGTGTGAAAATAATGCAGACGATATTTAAATAATTTTAAATAAGAAATGATTCAATGAGATGGTTAAAGGAATGACGTCATAATGCTAGAGAACTGTTATTTTTACTTATTTATTATGAGATAAATTGATAAATTTAATCGCCTGCTCTTAACCGGGGAAAATAGGAGTTGAAATAATGGCATTAAAAGCTCGAAAAGAGGGGAAGGAGTGGATTTCGAACGTTTTAAAGAAGGCAGTATTTTTCGCTGCGATATGAAGCATATTTATACCAATTTATTTTAGAATTGGATCTATAGTTTAGGAGAAGATAAACATTACTCTCTTTGAATTTTGCTAACTATGGATGCCTCTATCCATTCCAGGTCCAACCGCTTCATAACATCGAGGACAGACGTACAGATAACTTAGGCTATTATTATATAGGGGATATTAGGTAAATAATATTAGGTATTATTAATAGGTAGGGTTAATAATATTAGGTATTATTAATATAATTGAATTTCCAAAAAAATACATTTTTTTTTGTAGACAGGGAATTTCAGTTTTAAAATTTATTTGTATTATCATTTCGGGTATATAATTCATCCTCGCGTATACACCGCACACGTGATAAGTAATCTAAAAACCACGAAAGTTCATAGGATAAGTGAAGTTGATGTATTTGCCTTACATAATTGAACGAAAGGAAAGTTCATCGGATCATAGACTAGCCAACAAAGTTTTAATTCTCTTTTACGTCTCTTACGTCGAGATATAAATGTCGCCAAACTTAAAAACTTGCTAATGGGGTTTCTAAAGAAATTATATTAAAGTTATACTAAAGTTATATTAAAGCTGTTACGTACATTTATAGTTTCCCTTACAAAATACTGCACTCAACTGAAAATGACGGATGTCAGAAAGATTAAAATTACCTTAATCATAAACATATATTGTTAAGTGGTAAGGGAAACTTAGCAAAAAATTTATAACTATTACTAAATTCTGTATAAAGTGGATTTTACCTAAAGCATCGTGATTAAAAATTATGATTGTGCTTTACTTACAAAAATTATGGTAGGGCATTGCTCTTTAGTACCAGAATTCGTGGGTTCGAATACCACTGCGGTTGCCGAACGATGGCCGAATGGTTAAAGTGCTGCCCTTCGGAACTGGAGTTCGTGGGTTCAAAATCCCACTACGGTATAGATGTTCGTAGCCGTTCGGAATCGGCTTTAAGCAGTAGGTCCCGGTCTCATTAGCCCTCGTGTCGCAAAAAGTAGACCATAGCACTCCAAAACCAAACCAAACCAAAACCCACTGCTGTCATGAATGCTTGTAGTCGTTTGGAATCGGCTTTAACCCCTTCCGGTATGATTTAATAATGAAAAACTGTGCATGAAATAACCATTTAATTTTTATTTAAAAAACTTGTTTCCTTTTACAATTCTTACATATTCTTAATTAAAATCCATTTTTTACATAGTGTTAAATAATATCAGAAACGGTAAAATTAAGAAAATATCAAAGCAAAACATTAATAAGGTATACAGATAATAGTCTTCAAGCTAGTGGTACTTTTCAAAACAAAGTGCAAAGGAATTCTTACACCGCCAAGTAGTCTCACTTTTAATTGGATTCTTGTAACACACACGGCATTTCTCAGTAGGTTTTCTTTTATTCTGACTCATTCATTTGGCAATGACTTGTACCAAGTAAACAATATGCAATAGTGACTTGTGATTTTCACAAGTGATAAAAGTGTTGCCAAATTCAGTACACTAGAAATTTTAAACTAAATTAATTATCATATTTAACAGTAACTTTAATCGCATGACGAGTGTAGCTCTTCATTGTGCGGTATGGAATGAAAAACTAATGACGAGCTAGACTCGTCATTTTACCGGAAGGGGTTAAACAGGATTCTGGTCTCAATAACCCTTGTGTTGCAAAGTTATAGACCAGGGGTGGTTAAGCTCTTTGATAGTCCGAGCCATTTTTCAAAATTTGAAATTTTTCGTGAGCCTCAATTAAATACGTATTTACAAGGTATGCAAAAAATTTTTTTTTTTTTTTACAGAAATTATATTTAATGAATATCATTTAAAAGTTCTTCGTCCTTTAATTTTTCAAAAATTTTTTTGAATTGTCGATGATTTTTGGATTGGTGCGAATGTAATTTACAATGTGTTACACTGTTTTCGTAACATCAGGATATTTTATATATTTTGTAACGAGATGTTCTCGGTGAATTATGCAGTGAATCGGTATGAATTGTGGAATTTAAGAATCATCTCTTAAAAGGACAATAAGACCGATTTTTTTGTATCCACCATTGCTGGAGCTCCATCAGTTGTAATATTTTTTTTTTAAATAAAATAATACAAAAATGAAAAGGGAACTCGGGTACATTTATCGAGAGCCATAAATAATCCTTCAAAGAGCCGCAGGTTGGTCACCTCTGTTACAGACCATAGAGCTCCAAAATACATCAAGCCGGAGGATGGTTGAATAGTACAAGCGCTGGTTTTCGGTACCGGAACTCGTGGGTTCGAATTCCACTTTGTCATAAAACTAAACTCCTCGGCGCAACAGCCCCTAGGGAGCCAAGGCCTACGGTGCCAATCTCCGTTTTCTAGACCAAGGACCCTGGGGTGTGAAGCATATGTTCCGATTAGGTGGTCAGTATTACGCGGAATCCCCAGTGTTAGTGCCCAAGCATGCTTGGTCCTCAGTTTCTCTACCCACTGAAGGAATGAAAGGCTGAGTCAACCTTACCCAGCCCGGGGATCGAACCTCGGACCTGTGGCGTGGGAACGCGAAGCGCTATTCCAACGCCACTGGGACTTCCACTTTTTTATGGCCGTTCGAAATCATCGTTAAACAGTAGGCCCCGGTTTATTTAGCCGTCGTGTTGCTAAAAAGTCGACAGTAGCGCTCCAAACCACACCCCAAAACAGTTATTGCCACGCAATAAACATTCTCAAGACTTGTTGAAGAAAACAGGCTAAATATTTATAATTATTCTTCAGCTTTATATTTCCATGCATTTAAAAAAAATCATCTATAGAATTCTTATTTCAAGAACAGGTTAAAATATTGTTCATCACGGAAACTCGCTGTGTTTACGTTCTGCCGTTGTAACTGTTTTCATTCAGAGCGTAGTGCATGGCACCTTTTATTAACAACATTTGTGGAAACTTTTAATCAAGGATATATGTTACTCGTATTATTAAAGTTTAGCCTCGCATTTCAGCTTAAATTAAAGCAAATTAATGAGATTAAGTGTGATAAGTCGGCCAAGTTTCACTTATACGGGTCGTTTGAGTTATAATACAGACTCACTAATTAAATCTTACGCAGCTATTTTGTGCCTCTTCTGTTATCACGCCAGTTGATGCTAAAAGAGCTCGATTTTTGTCAATTCCCTCCTACAGTTCGGCTATTTCTAAATCTAATGGATGCCAATAATTCGATTTGAAATCTCGCCTTTAGAAATTCACTAAGGTGTTTCATTAGTTCACTTGAGTTCATTCTCAATGTTGAAGGTTTACAAACTTTCTGCAGTTTATTGGATGGGGATTCCCCTACGCAAAATTAATGACTTGTTCACCAGGTATGGCTAATCCGGTGGGCATTGCTGGCAACAAAGGTTTACAAACTTTCTGCAGTTTATTGGATGGGGATTCCCCTACGCAAAATTAATGACTTGTTCACCAGGTATGGCTAATCCGGTGGGCATTGCTGGCTACAATAAAAGTGTATCGTATGTAGCTTGGCCAATGTATGCATATATATATATATATATATATGCATATATATATATATATATATATATATATATGCATATATATATATATATATATATATATATATATATATATATATGTATATATGTATATATATGTATATGCATTAAGAATACAAGAGATTTTATTTGCATTTAACATACATGTGTTACATTTTTATACAAGATTTTTATAATATGCCGAACAAAACTATGCATGTGATTATAAATAATTAGTTAGGAATAAATGTATACAAATATATACAAGAAGCTGTCGAATTCCATTGTTTTTCACTTTTATAAACTATAATTTTACAAATTTCTGAAAATCACTGCTCAGTCTTATATAGAAGACTATAACAGATTAAAAATAACAGTTTTAGAGAAAAAAATATTTGAAAATGTTATAAAAATTTTAATACATTCAAACAGTAATTTAAATTTAATTAAATTATATTAAGTTAAATTAAATTTTATTATATTAAATTAAATTAAATTTTATTTTATTAAATTTCATTTAACGCTAGAACCACGGGATAGGTCATTCTGACCCAAAAAATATTTTGTGCCCAATTTTCTGAAGTTACTAGCAAAACTAAAATAAATTTCTTAAATTTTCTAATTTTATGCCCATAAAAATACATGAAAATATAACATTGAAGAATCTGTTCATATTCGAAAAATGGCTCATTACTAAGTGTGAAAACAAAACTGTAGATATTTGTTCTAAATGTAAATTACAGATATGTAGAAAATATAATATATATATATATATATATATATATATATATATATATATATATATATATATATATATATATATATATATATATATATAAATTTCCCAAAAGTGCTTCTGCACTGTGTCATTGACTGAAACAAATATGAAGTTTAAACAATTCTGAATATTAGTGATTATTAATAGTGATATATATATATATATATATATATATATATATATATATATATATCTAATGACAGAAAAGCACTCAATAAATTTTTAAATGATATTCAATCTTTTAAATTAATATTTCATCTTAATTTGGTAAATGATTTAAATCAAGAACAAATAACGCTCGAGGTTATCATTGCCCGGAAGATCACACCACTCCGCAGTACAGGTTTTTTTTGTGTGTTTATCAAATTCTTTAATTTGAATCTTGTTTTCGCCCCTTTCTTTACTAACTGCTCGACTGTAATGGCGTTCTGAGTGTGGTCCAAAGTAGAACTTATGAAACTTATTTAAGAAAGTCCATAAAAAGACTGTGATTCGTAGTAGATTAAAAGAAAACTAATTAGACCAGTTCCTAAAAGTAGAAACTGTAGAGTATAAAGCACTATAGTTTATTAAAAGAAAAATAGATGATAAATTAAAATAAATATTACCTAGAACATACATTCTAAATTTCAATAGCCAGAGAACGACCGGCCAGGTAATATCTTTTGGTACAGGATTTCTTGGATTGGAATCCACAGCAGGCATGGATGTTTGTAGCCTTTGAAGGAGATCCCGGCCTGATTATACTTCGTGTTGTAAAATATGGATAGTGGCTCTACAAATCGAATTGTATAGTACAAATTTATGACTTGTTGTACAAAATAATATAACTTTATTTCGTATGATTTTAATAAATATTAAAATTAAACTAATTTGCAATTCCCTTATTAAATAAATGCATGAAATTCCTTAATTAAAGGATTATTATTTTAAGTATAAGCAAATCAATTCAAAGCAAACATGTTCTTCGAACTAATTACTACATTAAGAAAACGACATTTCTGTTAAAAGTGATTATGTTTATTTTTTCATTACTTGCAAATTTTAATTTTACTTTTGTTTAGAAATTTCTCTACAAAGATATTCAGAGGCAAGGAGATTTTTTTTTGTTGACAGATATCGCGCGTAATATTCACGATACAAAGGAGAGCTAATTAATTAATTCTTACCGGGCATATACGAGGACAATGTAGCATCATCTATCAAATGGAAATGCAATTAAGGTAAGCTTGACATTTTTAAACTAGTTTGTCTCTTTTATTACAAGTTCGTAGCTCTAAAAAAGAGAAATACCAGTAACGGTAGTATATATATTTCTGTCATATAGTTCTTGATTTAATCTAGATAAAAGATAATAGAGTAATCAATGAGAACAATTATTATTTGTTGAAATAATTAACATTAAATTTAGCCCTTTTTTATTGTGATGAGGTGATTTAGATCAGTAGTATAATGGATTAATTAATACAAGAAGTAAAATGTTTGGGATCTAAATCTGACCTCATCACATCTTTTGTAAAGGGAAGAGGACAATAAAAATTATTTCAACGGTTTTCGTCTTGTGCGGGATTCTCGGACGAGGTTCTGATCCCAGTCCCAGATTAGAATCGCGCCTCTGAACATGAGACTAAATAAGAATGTACATTTGTGGAGTTATTTATGAGTCCCTAAGGGAAAGTACCCAATTTGAAGGGATAAGGTTTAT
>CM063506.1:159870260-159875260 GCA_032207245.1 Pardosa pseudoannulata | reverse complement strand
GACTAAAATTAAAAATATTAGAGTGTAAAAATTATTGCTATTCAAATTGTATGTTTTCATAAATTATTTCTTAAACAAAATCGGACACAAAAATTATCTCGCAAATTATGTAATAATACATTTTTATCCAATATTATTATTAAATGTCAGTTTTATTTAAATATCCACTGATAGATTAAATGTATTAATTGTACAGTCGTGAGTGTTTTCAATATGAATTACAGATATCATTTATCAGCAGTCAATATCTGATGATAGTTACTCAGATTATTAACATAAGATATCCTGAACAGATATTAATGGTGGATGCAATGCCAAGTACACAAGCATGACGTAGAAACATATTAATGACAGATCTGCATGCATAGGTACACGCGAGTTTACCTCTCTCTTATGTATGTGAACATGGATGATATACGAATTTGTGTATATAGTCAAACATATGCATTTATCTAATATGTGCCATCCTACATAGATACCTTTGATGAACGTGAAATTAATTAATTTTATTTAAAATTTTACTTCCAAAAATTTATTTCCCTTCAGGATAAGAAAAATAAAAATACATCAGCGCAAGTAAGCAAAAGAAGTCAATAAAATTAATGCAATTCTAAAGTCAATTATAGTGAAGCATTATAAGATTATCAATTCAAAAATTGATTAAAGAGTAAAATTATAGGTGAACCTAAAAACATCGTTGCGGTCGGCATGTTCCTCAACTGGGGCTACTGAACTTGCAATTTTCTAATTTCGGAAGTGCGTTTAACACGTTGAGCGTAAGGGACTGATAGTGAAATTTCCGTTTGTGTGAAATCAGTCCCTAGGGACTGACACAGACCTTTCCGTTCAGTCGACGTTATTCCCTTGGGTCTGACTGACAGTGGTTTGGTTTGGAGCGCTACGGTTTACTGTTGTGAACCGAGGGCTAATGAGACCAGGACCTACAGCCTAAAGCCGATTTCGAACGACTACAAACATTCATGTCCGCAGCGGGATTCGAACCTACGAACTCCGGATCCGAAGAGAAGCACTCTACCATTCGGTCATCGCTCGACCTGACTGACAGTGGACTTTTTGTTTGGGCGGCATCAGTCCATGTGGAATAACGGTGAACTTTCTGTTCAGGTGACATCAGACTGTTTGGACTGACAGTGGACTTTTCAATTGATCAACATCAGTCCCTGGGGAAGATCAGCAGAGTTTTCTTTGTTGGCTTAGCGTATCAAAACATTAATTTGTATCACTAATTCCAAAATTCCTTTTTGATTTGGTTTGATTTGGAGCGCTACTGTCTAATATTCTGCTACACGAAGGCTAAAACTACTTATAGCAGATTCCGAACGGCTATGAACATCCATACCAACAGTGTGATTCGAACTCATGAAATCCGATGCTGAAGAGGAGCGCCTTATTCGGGCCATCGTTCGGTGTATTCCTTAGTGAAGTATCAAATGGATTTTTACTATCGACAGATGGCAATGCTTATTATACATCGATGTTTGCGTGATACAGATAACACTATCGATGAGTCACTATCTACTTATCTTCTCAACACTTTTGACATTCTAAGTGACAAAACTCTGTGAAAATAATCGCTGTAAGCACGAAATTCTAATCAAACAGATCTTTACACTTCCGAGGCTTTTTTCTTGCTGATCATCTGCTGGAAGTCGTACAGTTGAAACAAAGTTACCATCTGTTTATATTATTTATCCCAAATACACCTTGACCGAACAAAGGCCGAATGATAGAGCTTATATTGTTAGTATCGGAGACCGTGGGTTCAAATCCCGCTGCTGGCATGGATGTTCGTAGACATTCGTAATCGGCTTTACGCAGTAGGTCCCGCTCTCATTAGCCCTCGTGAGCAAAACAGTCGACCGTAGTGCTCCAAACAAACCAATCCCGAATGCCTCTTGAGCGCTTAGTATCATGTGCTCTCTCGGTGAAATCTTAACGGAAAGTTTGTTGTTAGTCCCCATGGACTGACGTAATTAAAGGCGGATTGCAAAGAGTTAAATTGTCAACGTGTTAAATGTGGATCTTTGAAAAGAATTCTAAATGATTTTGCATTATTCTTTTCAAAATAACAAATATATAAAAAAAATCTGACCAATATCAAATGAAAAGGAAAAAATAACACTTGGAAAAAGAATACTGGGATTAGAAAGAAAATAAATTATTCATAAAAAATTTCTTTTGTGCATTCATTTCTATATTTGATTTTAAAAACTTCAATGAAATTGGAATAATCTATTTTCAATACGATTTAAAACGCTATTTCTGCAATCCAAGGTGACAGTAAACTTTCAATTTGACGAAATTTGTCTGAAAATGCGATATTTTTATCTTATTGAATTATAAGTAATAATAAGAAGCAAAAAGAGTTCTTTAGCTTAAATCCTCCCACAATAAAAATAATTTACCGTAAATACACTTTTGGTAATACTTTCATATAGACACTTTTGGTAATACTTTCATATAGAGGGCACATCTGCCACATTTTATATGTACATAGGTTTTGTATACAATGAAACCTATCTTTTCGGAATTTTCGTGTGAACTCCATTCCCCCGAAATTCATTTTCCCCCGATTTATTGTCGAACGATGGCCGAATGGTTAGGGTGCTGGCCTTCGGAGCTGGAGTTCGTGGGTTCGAATCCCACTATGGCATGGATGTTCGTAGCCGTTCGGAATTGGCTTTAAGCAGTAGGTCCCGGTCTCATTAGCCCTCGTGTTGCAAAAAAGTAGACTGTAGCGCTCCAAAAACGAAACCAAACGAAATCCCCGATTTATTTGTCGAAAACTTTTTTGCAGAGATCTGGCAAATTATATCACCATGTTATGGTGTGAAAAGTCAAAATATTGGTTTAGATCATTACAATAATTTTATAATTGCTACTAATTTCCCCTTTACTAGACGAGAGCCAATTTAAGCGGGACCAACCGCTTAAAGCCGATTCGAAACGGCTACTAACATCTATGCCACCAGCGAGATTCGATCCCCCAACCTCCGGTATTGAGGGGGATGTCCTACGTTTCGGACATCACTCAGGCCAGGGATGGGCAAACTACGGCCCGCCGGAAGGTTTTATCCGGCCCGCGGATAGAATTTTAAGTTGCCGGTCCGAGGCAAATTTAAAGAAATATATATTTGTACATTATATATCCATCTCCTTTTCTACTTTGCTTAAATATTATATCCCAAATTTATTATCTCACGCCCAGAAGATCAGCGGCATATTTGCATTTTATATGTGAACAAGTGTTTTCAACTTTGAACCTTAGAAAGAATAATTTCAGAAGTAGATTGACAGATGAGCATTTAGCATCGTTCCTTAAAATCAGTACATCTCACTTCGAACCTCAGTATAAGGAACTTTTAAAAATGAAATCGCAATTTCATTCATCGCATTAACGTATTTAATCCGTTAGGTACTTGTATATTGTTTTTAAAATTTTAGAAAAATTTATCTTGCCCCGCCAAACTTATTTTCTTTCGATTTTTGGCCCGCGGCCGAAAAAGTTTGTCCATCCCTGGCTTAGGCAGTCAAGAACCTGAAGTCACAATACTAAGTACAGGATTTGTTTTATGTATGATATTTAAACAACTAAAACCGAACATGAAATAAATGTCTGCTTTTATAATTTATAAAATGTATGCAGATGTGAAGACACTATAAGGTGATTTTACGCAGTAGGGCAAATTCTCAAATTGTGACAATTCTGGCTTTAGTTTCAAACGGAAGGGCAGTTTATTGTTTGTCTATTGGCTGTTGTAAACTTGAAAATGAATGGGAAGGGCATTATAGTAGTTCGTGACGTTGCGACAAATTGCCTTATAATACTATGCGCTGGTAATACAGTTACTGAGACCTTTATGTATGTGGAATTTAGAACTCATCATAACTGGTTTAAACTAATTCATGATTAGGTGCGAAGTATAGGGCTTAATCAACGATTAATTGTAACCGGCTGTGGTGAGACGTTTATGTTTTTAGGTTTAAAAATTATGACTTGTTTGAAACGCAGATGTACAATACTCCTTTAATTTTAATCATGTTGTAAGATTATTGGAAGATTTTAATTTACAAAGAATAAACTTACTTCTTCGTTAAAATATTCGAGTTCTGAAGAACTCATGAAAAATTCAAATTTAATTTCTCTATTCATGATGAAAAAAATTATCATTTCATATTTTAAATATAACAGTGAATAATGCATTTATTTAACTGAAAATTCTTTTGTTATTGATTTGTTGTTGTATATGTAAAGTAATTTAATACATCTATCGCGAAAACAGCAAAATAATTTAAGTTACTGATGAAAAATGTCTCAACATTTTTACAGTACATTTTTTACGATCCTAAAACTTATATGAACATTGGTTTAAGCAATTAACAGAAAAAATTTTAAAGAAATTTAACAAAAATATGATAATGAAAATAAATAACAACAAAATCATTTTTCACACTTTTTATTGTTTTGCATAGATATCAAAAGAATTATTACTAAAATTAAAAACTGGGTGCATATTGCTAATAAAACTCTTAGAATTATTCTAAAATTTAGAATTTTTTGTTTATACTGAAATTAAAAGTTATATTTTCTGTAAGCTTCTTAGCAGAATTTTATACAGAATGATGGAAAATTCTTTAAAATATATATACAGTGAAACAAATTTTTAACGTTAATCATATTTTAATAAACTAAAATCGATATTTGTTATTAGGTGTAAAAGCTTTTATATCGGCCCTTAATAAAATTTTCAAGACTAATTTAAAAACTGGCTACGCTAACTTAAGTGCAAACAGCCAAATTATGTGTTTCTAAAAAATCTTTTATTGTAGGGAACTTCGCACTGTTACTTCCTCCATTTGAAATTGCTGATAATCTCTCGAAGCAGAGTTCTGAGCTGCCTTTCATTGGGCTTGAACCGGTACTTGGTCTTCTTCATAATGTAGTAAGAAAGACTGTTAAGGATCTTCTAATGGAGAAG
>CM063506.1:159847760-159855260 GCA_032207245.1 Pardosa pseudoannulata | reverse complement strand
ATGTTAAAGTTATACTCGTAAAGCTGCTGTAAAGGATTTTTTTCATAAAGGTAAATTTTGAATTCTGAGCCTTTTATATATCTTTAATTACTTGAAATAAATAGAAAAAACACCAGATGAGAAAAGTCCCTTTAAAGTTATACTCGTACTAAGGATTTTTTTCAAAATAAAAGAGGACACCGCTAATGTGATCATAATATACTCATATACATTTAAATACTCATTATACTCATAATACTCATATATACTCATTATATTATCCTTTAAAATATAAGAATTATATACATAATTAAAAAAAAATCAATTGTTGACAGTCTACAATTTTTTTCTATGATTGATAAATTATTCGTAACTCATAATGTTTTTTAAAGTCATCGGAGCGGTGTTGTACTCCACGTTTCGACACTTTCAAAGCAATTCAGAGGCTGAGAAATGTTTAACTGCTCTACAGCATTGCGTTGACTCATTTTTGGTAACCAGTCATAACGATTTAAATTTCGATCCTTTGTTTTAATGTTAAATCAATTCACTTTCTGGCTTCCATATCGACAAGCTGCATGTAAGCGAGCAAGGCATAAAATGTGAATACGCTCCTTCTGATAAGATAATAATGTGTTGCCTTCTGCTTATCTGACAACCATTGATCAGGGTGTGCGATTTCTGAAAAATTCCAGGAACGTGTAATACCCCACTCCTTTGATCATTCCCCATTTCCCTAGGTGGAAGAGGGAGAATTCTTGGAAATTAAAACAGGAGCGAAGGGAAAGAAAAGAATGGGTTCGTTCTAAATACATTGTGAATATTCCTTTGCCAGTTAAAATGAGGTTCGGAAACTGATAACATTAACCGATGTAACGATCCGATAAAGCGATAATTTTACAATATACAAATACAAATTAACAATGTACCGAGGTACTTTCCCACAGCTATGCATGCACGTGCAACTCACGTGAGAAAGTACCTCGGTACATATCAGATATGTACCGAGGTACTTTCTCACGGTGAGTTGCACGTGCATGCATAGCCGTGGGAGGATTTTCCCTGACGAATTTAAGACCCCAATTATTTACGTCAAGTTTAGGGACCCCTGCAGAGAGGATACTTCACGGAATGGCAGCATAACGGTCAAGCTCGCACAGAACTGTAAGCGTGAATTATGGGAGCAGGGGCTAAAATGTAATGTCAGCTTGAACAAAAAGGGGCTACTTTAATGAGCCCACCTGCACTCCCGAAGGGCATGTGATGTGGGAAAATTTCCCAAAGAGAAGGGATTGGATGACAAGAAAAGGAGGGGCGTTGGGACCTAGGTGAAGTTTTTGGAAACGGAGTGAGAGCTGAAGGCTGAGAGTTGAGAGTTAGAAGTGGGCAGTCGAGAGAAGTGGAACAAGAATCCACTAGCACGAGCTCGTCCCGTGCGCCCGGACTGACACCGCCCCGCTCAACATCACCAACTCGTCCCGTATGCCCGTGAGAAAAGCCCCTGCCTGCTCCCCGGCGACTTCAATGGAGGTAATTTATAAATAATATTTACAGTCCTTTGACTTAGGCCTCTGTTAATAATAATAATTCCTTATAAAGTGATGTGGGATAATTAGTCTGTAAATAGAAAATATAAATGATTGATTATGTTAACCAAGTATTTTTGTAAATAAATGTATAGAATAAATGTCTGAATCTATATAAGGTATTATATTCATTCTGTGTTTCCCCCTTGTAACGAACACTGGTGTATAGGTTGTATGTACATTACAACAAACAATATACAAATGAGTAGAAGAAATCGGGACCAAGTGATTTCGATAACAGTGAGCGATTGATAACATTAACCTCGATCCCATTAAGCGGAATCCACTGTATTGCTCAATTTTTAATTAAATGGTTGGTTGGATGGATGGAGTTTAACGGCACCGAGTCCTCCTGGGACATATTGTGCCAAACAAATAGTTAAAAATAATTCTACAATGACCAAATATCCTATAATTAAATGAAACTAACTCAATAATGTAAGTTCAATTAGCCAAGTTCTTTGTAACTGTTGGGCATTAGACAAAACTGATTGATTCTGATGCAGTAATTAAAAAAAAAACAATTAAAAGTGATAATTCTTACAGAAAATACGGGAAATAAATTATCAATATTTTGATTATGATAGTGAGTTTTTTAATCCTATTGTTAATGTAATATAAACTAAAAATTTTTAATTTCAAATGAAATAGAACCGTTATTTAGAGTTCTTAATTACCCAGACTAAAAGCTGGACGAAGTGGCTTGTATTTTATTAAAGTAATCAATGTAATTTATATATTGTAACGCAGGCAAGACATAAAAAAAATAATAATTACACAACCACACAGGATAAGGAAATATGAATGTTAATTTACATTTACTCTAAGTATATGTAATAGTGACATAAGGATATCTTGAATTACATAAGCTATCGTAAATGCAAGATTTTTTTGTCTCTTTTTTCATTACACCCATAATGATTTCAAAACTCTACTTCTAGTTTTAAAATTGATTTAATTCCCAGAAACTAAGTGGTTTTAGAACCTTCGAAACTCTTTTTAAGAAGGATAAAAAAGAAGAATTTGAGTAGATCTCTATCAGCACCAGTCTCCCCCGGTTCACGGCATGATACCCGTAGTTGAAAGTGGTGCAAAAAAACATGTAAAGAACACTAGCATATAAAGCCCTTTCAGCTTTCCATGGCTATTTCTTTATCAGACTTTGTTTTTCATCATAGAAGACGTCAATAATGTTTTATAAATCTCACACTACATCGCCCAGAATTCATGCCCCAGGCTTTACAACGACTTGGAGCTCAAACATCTAATTTCACCTAGATGTTACATGCACAACTGTGAACGATCACATGACATCTTGCCAATATTGCAAATTGCAGCGTTACTCCAAAAGATGGCGGAGCAACATACATATATGCAAATTGCAGGAAACCACCAGATGGCGCGGATAGTACGTCACAATGACGAGAGTGTATGAAAGGGGTATATAAGGAATGGTAGCAAAGAAGTAAAATTGTTCACAAGCGCTTTAAAAGCCTTTCAGTGCAATAACCGCATAGTTATGGCACAAAGGAAGCATTTGGATGATTTTTTACGTGGTAGAATTATCGGACGACTGGAATGTGGACGTACCCAGCTGGAAGTATCCGAGGAACTTGGAATCGCCCAGAGTGTCATCTCCAGGCTTTGGCAACGATTCAAACATGATGGTAATGTGAGTAGATGTTACAGCACAGGTCGCCCCCGAGTTACTACGCCGAATGATGACCGGTATTTGGCAGTTACTGCCAAAAGAAACAGACGGAGCACAGCATCAGACCTGTCTCGTCAGCTCTCTTCAGCTACCGGTACGACAGTTTCAAGGCAGACCGTGTACAGACGCTTAGGGAACATTGGTCTATATGCTCGTAGGCCTGTCAGATGTGTTCCCCTTACCGCAACTCACTGTCGCCTGCGATTATGCTGGGCTAGAGAGCATGCATTGTGGACACCGCAACAGTGGTCTTGTGTGATGTTTTCCGACGAGTCCAGGTTCAGTTTACATTCTGATTCTCGCCGGACTTTCATATGGAGAGCGCCAGGTACCCGTTACCACCAAGAGAACACCATTGAACGACACCGTTACGGTGGTGCAGGATGGCTCGTTTGGGGAGGAATTATTCTTGGTTCCAGAACTGACCTGCATGTTCAGAGTGTAACGATGACAGGCCACATCTATCGGGATGTCATTCTGGAACAACATGTACGTTTGTTTCGGGGCGCCATGGGTCCTGAATTTCTGTATATGGATGACAACGCCCGACCTCACCGTGCAAACATTGTAGACGAATGCCTTCAATCGGAGGATATCACCCGTATGGATTGGCCAGCATACTCACCGGACTTGAATCCAATAGAGCATGTGTGGGACATGCTTGGCCGACGAATTGCAGCCCGTCAACCCCCTCCCAACTGTCTATCGGAACTTCGGAGGGCATTGCTTGATGAGTGGTGTAATTTTCCCCAAGATCAGATTGATAATCTGATACTCAGCATGCGTAGGCGTTGTAACGCTTGTATTGCATCGTCCGGGAGACATACTCCGTATTAACCATCATACTAACCATGTTATACTGTTTTCTGTAAATAGGTTCTTTTTTGAAATTTGCTCCAGGGAGTAAAAATCGCAATTTTTATTAATTATGTCAAACATATAGCATCTTTTTTGCTCTTTACCTTTTGTTTAATAAATAGACTTTACAAATAAGTCAAATTTGTTTTGCTTTTGTCTCTTTCATTGCCTGAACTTTATTATCCTTAATTTATGGACATGAGTGTATTAGAGGAAGAAAGTTTTCTTCAAGCTTATTTTAAAATACTGACGTAGAATGATTGAAATAACGGTGACATCTATTTTTAAACTATTATGATTCACATGATATGTTTCTGAAATCTGTGAAGTTAAAAATGAAAATTTGTATAATAGTATAATTGTATAGTAATTTGTGTAATAGTAATTTACATCCACCCTAAGTATACGTAATAACTACTTAATAATATAGTGAATTACACAAACTATAGTAAATGCAAGATTTCGTTTCTTGTCTCTTTTATCATTGCATTCATAATGCTTCCAAACTCTACTTCTAGCTTTAAAAGGATTAAATGCCCACAGATTAAGCAGTTTTAAAACCTTTGAAACTTTTTTTAAACAAGATAAAAAAATAGAGAAAATCCCGACAGTCTCTTTCAAGGCTTTTGGTCTTTATGATGCAAAAAGATTAGATTAAGGACACTAGATTAGAAAAGTTAATTTTCAAGGCTAATTCTTTATCAGACTTGGCTTGTTCATAAGAAAAGTCAATAATATTTTATAAATATTAGAGGGAAAAAGTTTTCATCAAGCTTATTTTAAAATACTGCCGTAGAATGATTGAAATAACGGTGACATCTATTTTTAAACTACAGTAAAACCTCTTTTTAACGACCCCACAATACAACGACCCCTTCATTAGAACGACCATCAAGTCCCAATTATTTTACCATAGGAATAATGTTAATTTTGAATCATTACAACGACCTCAAGCGTATTATTTTTCGTTAAAACGACTGCCAATTTTAGTCCGCAGAACTCATGAGCAAGTGGGCAGTTTCAATATTATTGTACCGTGGTGCAACTTCAAGAAACCTGTACTTCTCCCTTTGTGTTTGCTTAAAGGAGGGGAGGGGGCTTGACGAAAAGGGAAGAACTAAATCTTCAATTATTTTTTGATGAGTTCGTTGCGGTAGACGAAACTTTACAGTGCTGCGAAGAAAAGGATGATTTTATTGCCGGAAATGAAGAAATCTGCGATTCCGAAGATGGAGAAGAAATCGTCCAAGCTTTTGAAAAAGTGAATGAAAAAGAAGCCTTCAATGCAATCAATGCCTTGCGTCAATATTTTGAAGGACAATTTAATTCTGGAGATATCCTTCAAAATCTAACGGATATAGAATCAGTGATAATGAAAAATTCCAAAATGAACTTGAAACAAGCGTCAGTCAAAGACTTTTTTTTTCAAAAATTCAGTAATGGAAATACAAATAAATACAAGTGTTCTCAAAGTATATACTGCTGCATCATTTCTTTGCTCATTTTTTAAAATTATTTTTTCAATTCGTTACTACGAACTTTCGTTACAACGACCATATGATGTTGGTCCCACAGGGGGTCGTTATACCGAGGTTCTACTGTATTATGATTCATATGATATGTTTCTGAAATCAATGAAATTAAAAATGAAAATTTGTGTAGTAATTTACATCGACCCTAACTATACGTAATAATGACTTAATAATATGTTAAATTACATAAACCAGAGTCAATGCAAGATTTCTTTCTTGTCTCTTTTATAAATACATTCATAATCATTTCAAAACTCTAATTCCAGCTTTAAAATTGATTTAAAGCCCACAGAGAAAGCATTTTTGAAATCGTTTCAGACTTTTTATAAGTAAGATTAAATAATGGAGAAAATCTCGACAATCTCAAGGCTTTTGGCCTTTATGATGCTACGTTCCTTTGCCTTTTTTTGAACATCTCAGTCAAAATCTGTGGAAAAATCTACCTCCGATAGCGTGCATCTCCTTTTTGTTCTGGAATTTTCTAAATTGACTCTTAGGGCAATATATAGTTATAATTGTTTAAACTCCTTTTCCGAGGGCTTAAACTGTAGCTCCAGTAGTCAATATAAGATAGGGGTTAAAAAGGCAAAGGAACGTGGGTTTTTTTGCCCTTGACTTAAGGTTACTTTTCCTTACATATATTTGTATATATATGTCTGTGTGTGTATATATATGCACATTTATATGTAGTTATAAGTATATATATATATATATTTCAGTGTGTGTTTATACTCTAATACTTAGAAATATTTATACATGTATATTTAGAATTATGTGCTTGTACTGATCTATATGCATATTTTTACACACACAAACACTCAGAGACATATACGAGTATATATATATATATATATACGTGTGTGTATGTGTGTGTGTGTGAGAGAGAGAGTATGTGGGTGTAAATGTATGTTTTACATGATCTTAATTTAAAAATCCTTATAAACTAATAATGTTGATACATCTATACATGAAAAATCTGAAAATAAATTTATATCTACTCAAAACATTTTTGCATTGTTCTGTACAATGCAATAAGATTGGACGGAATATTGCAAAACTATTTAGCCATTTTGTCGGATTTCAAGAAAATAAAAAAGGGTCTTCCCATTTGGGTAATCTCAAGTTGGCAACATGTATCAACGAGTCCTTTATCCAATAAAATCCTATTACATTTACAAGGGTAGAAAGTATTTCGATGGAGCTGTGAGTGTATGTCTCCCCTCTTCGTAAAAAGGAAATCCTTTTATAAGGAGCGAATCCTCAGACTGATCGAGGTTTTGCTTTCGAATTATTCACCGCAGCTTAATCGACTGAGAGTGAGAGATCTTTCGTGCACAGAAATGAGATTGTCACGCAGCATCTTACTCTCTCTTTCTCTCCCAGTAACCCAGATAAAAAAGAGTATAAACACTTTTCTCCATGTTTTTGAAATGTGCATGCATTTTTTAAAGGGATTATCTCCAACAGATGTCGTAAATAAATAATCTTGTTTCATGCTCAATTATTTAGCTGATTTGTGTAGTATATGTGTAGGCATGTTTAAGATACGATGTGGTAAATGTTGAGTGAAATGATATCTGCAAAAGTGAAATAAATGAATCTAATTAAGAATAATTTGTATGAAAATGCCTCAATCACACCCCTTATTTTGGCAATGTTGTAAAACAAACATTTATACATAAATATGTGTGTGTGCGCTTCTTCTCGCGTATATATATATATATATATATATATATATATATATATCCATGTATATATACATATATGTATATATATCTATCTATATATGTATATATATATGTGTATATATATATGTATATATATATGCATATAT
>CM063506.1:159832760-159840260 GCA_032207245.1 Pardosa pseudoannulata | reverse complement strand
TGCCTATTGGCTATCATACCCATGAAAATGAATTTAAAGGGTATTAAAGTAATTTATGACGTTTGCGTGAAATCGCTCTATATTCTTTTCTTACCATATCCATAGCCACTATCTATATCCACTCCTGAATAAATATTACTTAATGAGGAACTAAGGGCCTAATATTTATCATTGATAAAATGAAACTGACAAATTAAACAATGTAAAGCAGTATAAAAATGTAGATATTACTTACAAAAGGTGGAGTGAAAGCAATAATTCATTAAGAATTCATACATTGATGAAAAAATTTCAATGCGATTAATCACTTTATTTTTCATTGTCATAAATCTCTTTGAATTTGATTGTAATGGAGAGAGTTTTATTTTCATATCATACTCTTCATCCAACATATTCTATTATTAAGTTTTCGATAAAGAATATGTAAAAAAGCCAGTTTTACAAATGTAGATCATTGTAAATGGTAACATAACTTTGAGAATAATGATTGATATTCTTTTTTCAAACATCACCAGAATTTTGACATTGACACTATGTTAGAAAGCAATAATACTGAACAGTCGGATGTCAATTCAATAAGTTTTTCATATTTTTCCGATGAAATACAAAAAGGTTTTCCTTTGAGCAAAGGATTTTTGTTTCATATTTGTTTCTTTAAATTCTCTTGTCGCTCATTATACAAGTATTGCTCCATTGAATCATCGAGAGAGTTGATGTTGTTTAAATGTTTTTGTAGGAACCTCTGGAGGGCAGTTTCGCAGCCTTATGTTTCACGGAACTCACTTTGACAAAACCTTAATCTATGATATTACTATTATTTTATGTTTGTTCATTTATGTAACTGATGACCGTGTCTTATACAAATGTTTCATCAAACCAAATGTATATAAGAAGTACAGGTTTCTTAATACACTGAAGTGCCATTGAATTACGGATAGCAAGGGCTATGCAAATTGTGTATCGCTGCGCATCATTTATGCGCAAAGTGAGGGCGCTGTGGTAACTGCATATATAGCGCGTACGGTGTTTGTTCTCAATTAGTTGTTGGACTTGCCAGTATGGGTAAACTGCCTTATTTAGACCCTTTCGATCGCGGACAAATCGTAGATGCCATTCAATTTCCAAAATCGTCAGACAGTTATGATTTCCAAGGTCCACAATGTCAAGAGTATACCAAGAATACATGGATGGTGGGAAAAAAAACTAGCGATAGGGAAAACTGCAAAGAACAGTTACCCTGGACCTCTCACAAGTTCCGGTCGGCTACTGGCTGGTTGGATGAACACTCTTCTGATTTTTCTGCTATAAATTGGCCACCTAAAAGTCCAGCCTTAAGTCCTATTGTGCATCTTTGGGATGTTTTGGAACAAGGCGTGAAAGGCCATCACACAGCACCAACGAACCTTACTGAATTACGGACAGCTTTAGACCATATTTGGCAAGCCATTCCTGTGGAACGTTTCTAGAAACTTGTTGAATCTATGCCTCGTCGTGTGGCAACCGTTATCAAGGTCAGAGGCGGCCCAACTCTTTACTAGGTAGGTATCCCTAATACAGTGGAACTTCAGCGTATGTCAATTCAGTTACGTCTGACAGTCTGTAGCTTACGCTTAGAGAGAGAAGTGAATGAGTCATACAATTTTTCTTCGATGTTTAGTTTATGAAGTCCACGTACCAGGATGAATTCTTTTCTAAAACAGAAGCTAAATATGGTAGATGTAAGAGCACCCTCTATTCTTGGTGCGCTATGTTAGCGTGAGACCTGCCCGCCTACTGTACTGGGGCAGGTATATTCGATCCACGATCACAGAGGATAATTTCACTAATTTAAAATATTTAGTCCGGAAGCTTAGATGGATAAAACAACATTTATTTACAACATTTAAGAAAACAATAAAAGTAAATCATATATCATATTTCTGAGTCTCAGAGCCTGACGACAATCACCACATGACCGAGCGTTTCATGTCCGAGAAAAATAAAGTAATAAAGTTCTCTCCCTTCAAAGTAGAGGGATGTGTGTCGGTCGCCGGCTCGAATCCAACTCCAACTGCCCTCTTGCAGATCTCTCCCTTCTTCGGGGGGGGGGGTTGTATGGAAACTTGAGCCCTGCCTAAAAGGGCACATCCTCCTTCTCCAAGGCCCTGCGAAAACAAACAACGACACCGAAAATCCTTATCGGCCCCCCCTTTTGCCGGCCGACTTCTTACTTCTCCTAAGAAACGCCGGGTGGAAGGGGTCAAATGGGACGATTCTGCCGATATCATCAAAGGCACACTGTTTTCGTGGGTGCAAATTCCTTACAGTAGAAATAATTGTATTTTAGAAATTCTACCTGACAAATCTAGACGGGAGGCAGTGGTTGCTTTTCTTGTACTTACCGGATATGATTACCTTGCTGTCCGTTTGTATCGACTTGGCATTCTCTCCAAGTTTACTTGCCCCCTTTGTTATACTAAAAACGAATCAATGGACAAATACCACCCGCATTGCAAGATTGGTTTGCATAAATCGGTTTTATCTCTCGCATGTCAGCGTTCCTTACCGGTGACTGTTTAAGTAATATTTTTTTTTTGCTTCTAAAAATATTCCGCCTTAATTTGGACCTCTTTCGACCAAATTGTATATCTTTATCATCCTTTCTTCCATTTCTATATATTTTTAAAGTTTTAACAGACAGGCTCACCCGGTACTTGAAATATATTAATATTAGCACTCAGCAAATTTTAAAATTTCTATTATGTAAATTTGCATTCAGTCTGCAAATTTCAATGTTGGTTGTTAAGATTTCGATTATACTTTTTTTTTCATTTATACGTCCTTTTACGTCAATCCTCGGAACGACATATGAACGGTGCTTTAGTGAATTCCTTTTTAAAATAGTCAAGATGCTGTTAAACAAACTGACATCGTCGCTTGCAAACAACTTTTAATTAACAAGGAAGGAAATCAATTTGTGAGACACAACACAGCTGCCCGGGCTTTTGTGTGCCTCCTGGGACAAATAATACGTAAATATCGCATTCTTCCCTCCCTTCACTCTCGACGCCAGTTGCCTTGGAGTGCGATGCCATGCATTTACTAACGCTGATAAACGAATAATGGGTGAGAAGCATTTGACAAATGTGAAGAATTTCTGATCGTCAAGTTGAAAAAAAAAGAAGGAGCATTGCTTGTTTTTGTAAGCTGAACTATGTTTCTGTCACAAAGAAAACATTTACTGCTAAATGTTTTTAACGCTTAAGAGTTTGTATTTTTGCAATGAGTATGCCTTTTAATAGTTCTAGAGAAAAGTCTAATTTAGTTGAAATCGAATATATTTACTTACGGGACGAGAAAACATTTTCTCATATCAGAATGTATGTAAATTTTTTGCACCTTGTATTATGTATAAATGACGAGGACAAGTGGTTAAGGCATGGAAGACAGTCTCTCTGATAATAATAAGTTTATTAACTCATAGTTCTATGTGAGAGCAACTTGCGCCACTTTCATTTTTTGTGGCGGAGCTAAGCGTTGAATAGGCGTTGACAGCTCCGATGTCTCCGCTAACTGATCTTATCTGTTTGCAAATCATCAAATTGCTTTCAAAATGCTTCCGCCTGACCGGATTATCCTAAAAGCTTATGCGAGCGTGAGTCTTTTTCATTTATTTTAATTTATAAAAGACCTTTTTAAAACGCTTATAACTCACGTAATTTCCAAATACACCTTTCTTAGACTTGGCATATATGTATATATATATATATGTATATATATATATATATGTATATATATATATATATGTGTATATATATATGTATATATTTTATTATATAATATTTATATATAATATATATGTATATATATATATATATATATATATATATATATATATATATATATAAAATATAATATATATATATATATATTTAATATATATATATATATATTATAAGAAGCTTGAGAAGAGAAGGAAGAAAGATACTCATTCTCAGTTTGTTACAGTTTTATCCTGTACCATATGTCATTGGATATAATTATCTGTTATCTCATAATTCATCAAAAATGCCCTTTGGTGTGAAATTTTGAACTAATTATTTTTACTGTCTCAAAAAAATCTCTATGCTTTCATTATGTTCCACACAACATTTGATATCTCTCTGAACAATTATTTTGACTGTAGACAACTTTAAAGTAAGGAAATTTAATTATGGACCCCTGTAGTGAAATTTGGATATCTCTTCCAGGATTTGAATCCTCATCACAGTATAAGGCTTTTCAGTAGTGATATCTACTCAGCAATTTGGTCGCCGTATTGTTTAATTCTTTCTGTCGGCAACTCGGCTTATCTCGATATCTAATGACATTGTTTAGCACACTGGAAACATGCGTTAGGTTTTGGTTTGGTTTGGAGTACTACGGTCTACTTTTTGCAACAGAGGGCTAATGAGACCGGGACCTACTGCTTAAAGCCGATTCCGAACGGCTACGAACCACATGTGCGTTAGGACTTCCCAGGAGAGATTCAGTAAAACAACACAACATACGGCATTTCAAATTATTCCAAATAGAGTATGAGGAGTTTCAAAGAGGCTTTTGTTACCTTTTTAGTAGTGCTCTGTAAGTTAAAGACAATGTTCAGATCAGACATATTTGTTAAGTTAGGGCAAATCTAATACCTATAACGTACCGTACCTTTAATTTATTCATGCTTTTCTATATTTATAAATCAATAAAGCCATTTAAATTACAAGACTCTGCCCCTTTTGACACATTGGATACGGGTCACGAGATTTTTCGTTTTTAGCAGTCAGAATGTCGTGGACGGGTCACGAAATATCACGTTTTCGGCTGAATCGATGCATAACCAAACAGAGGCAATATTTTTGCTACGTTACTAGAGAAGGAGTTTCAAACCAAACAATGTAAAGTCTGTTCATCCTATGAAAAAGGAGGAAACAAGATACTGCTGCAAACCGTGCCGAACACCATAGAAATAGGGGATCAAATACCAAAAATCGTACTTTGGTTCCTAATGAGGGTGATACTTCCCCAGGGGACGGTGGGACGATGCTGATGGTTTGTTGGATGAGAACTTGTTTTGGGCAGTAGTAGAGTTATTTGAGCATGTTTTACATTCAAAATTAATTATAAAAATGCCAAATAAATTTATTACATTTATTATCTAATTTACACGATTTTTCCAATAATCAAACTATTTAATGTCACTGAACAAAACCAAGTAATTGTCTTTCCCTATGTTCTCATACGCAAAATTCAGATCACCCCCACTTTAAATTGCGGAAGTTTAACAAAGGGGGCGTTGAACACATTTCAGCTCTGTAAGGGTGACATCAGTATAAAAAAGGTTGAGAACCATTGCTCTAAAGCAGAGATGGGCAAAAGCCGGTCTGCGGGCCGTATCCGGCCCTTTTGCTTACTTTATCCGGCCCGTTGAAAAATTCTGCATGCAATTTTTTTTTATCTCTTATATGCGATTTTATTGAAATCAACAGTATTTGTACGCTTAGTGTACATATAAATAATGAAAAATGTATAAATAATAGTGAGTATTATAATTTGAACAGCTGTAACCATATCCCTACTATGTTTGTCTTTTCTTTTTATAATTCTATTTACTATTATATTTACAAAATGTAATATAAATATAAAAATGTAATAACTATGATCAAAATAAAATAATTTGTATCGTTAAGATATAAATAAATATCAAAATAAAATCTTTCATTAACTGATTTATTTAATGACCATTAATTTAATATAATGGATCCTATTTCTTTAAAAATGACGCGACATATTTTACTGGGCACAAATGGTTCGCATATACACCTAAGTAAGACAATTTATTATTACTATTATCTTTTATTAACTGTCAAATTTCTCTGTCCAAATGCTTTAAAATGATACTTATAGTGTTTTTATCTAAAAATTGTCTTGGCCAGGGAAAAAACTCCACACAAAACATTCGAGTGTGCACAACGTACGCGGTAGAGTCCTCCGGCCTGGGATACAATTTGCAAATTTCATTTTGGCCCGCGCTTAAAAGTATTTGCCCACCCCTGCTCTAAAAGCATTATTTAAAGTCTATGAAATGAATAAAATGAATAAAAATTTCTTATATAATTAATAAATGCATAAAATATATAGTAATGTTTAAGAATACTTTATGTAAATATAAAGCCCAGTGGCGTTGGGGTAGCACAGGTCCGAGGTTCGATCCCCGGACTTGGCAAGATGACTCAGTCTTTCATCCCTTCATTGGGTAGACAAATTGAGGATCAAGCATGCTTGAGAACTAAACATTGGGTGTTCAGCGTACGGTTAACCACCTAACCGGAACATACGCTTCGCACCCAGGCCCCTTGGTCTCGGAAAGAGATTGGCACCATAGGTCCTGGCCCCCTAGGGGCTGTTGCGCCGTCGAGTAGTTTGTTTATATAAATATAATACCAAATGCAAATTAAAAATGTTCATATATGTAAATCAGTGGTGTGCGGTAGGTTTTCATGCAGGGTGTGCAGAGAACATGGATTTTCCAATAAATCTTTAATTATTGAGACATCTGAGTTCTCTATTCTGAAACGGGTTATTTATTATGAATATAAATTTAAAGAATACAATAAATAAAATATTTACCTACGAGTAGTCGAGTTATAACTATAAAAACAGCTAAACTTATAAGAATTCTACTAGCACTGAAGCAAAAATCATGTCTTTTGTTGTATGGTGTCATATCGGTGTCGAAAAAGCAACGCTTCGGGCTTCCACGAAAAACTTATATGTTCAGCAAACGTAGCACCACATGGCGCCCGCCGCTGCGGTGCCTCATCCGGATGCTCATTGGTGCCGACAAACCGAACGTCTATTCCACGTGCAGAGGATTTTACTGCACGCTGGCACAATAGAACGAACTGTTTCTTGTTCGGTCAGTGGATTAAATTATATTTATTAATTGTTTTTAACATTTGGAAATCATATATTCTGCGAAAAACATCTTGACAATTTTAAAAAACAAAACCAGGGATATGGTGTTACAGATATAACTTATATACTGTCTGTAAAACACAATGAATGGTAAAATTTGGACTGTTCTGTTAAAATTCGTTTCTTTAAAACAAAACAACATTGTTTTTCAGCGAATTATTTCAATAAATATAATACATCACCGAAATTACTTTACCACACTAAAACATTTCACTTTATATTGATGAAATACTTCTTTTATATTTCCATGAAAACAAAATCTTACAATATATAAATTTAAACATTAACCGTCTGCAAAATCGTATGGCCAGTTAATCAGTTAAAAAACCAAAATCGCTTCAGTCCCCGCTCTAATACAACGCTTAATAAACCGTACCTTCGGATGATTCTGAATGCCAAGTGCAGGAAAAATAGCTGCACTTGCCTCAGTGATGTTCTCCTCCAGTAGCCCATGTATATAAAGCGTGATTTTCAATTTAGTGCGCAGTGGGTACACATCAGAACTTCCTAAGT
>CM063506.1:159822760-159825260 GCA_032207245.1 Pardosa pseudoannulata | reverse complement strand
GGAGTACTGGACAGTACTGGATCTAGTTCGAATTACTAAAAACTTGAATTCTCAAAAATGATTAATTTAATATAATATACATAGAAATATAAACACAATTTTTGAATTTCAAAATAAATTTCTATTTTAAAATGTAATAAAATTGCAATAATATCAGCAATAATATCAGCAATTAATATAATTATATTATCAATTACATTAATTGATAATATAATAACTTTAATTACTGATGATAAGTTAATTACATTGTAATGTAATAAGGCGATTTCAAGCAGGGCATATCTCAACTTATGACAATTCTGTCTTTAGTTTTTAACTGAAGGGCAGTTTATTGTTTGTCTATTGGCTATTATAAACATGAAAATGAATGTGAAGGGCATTATAGCAGTTCGTGACGTTGCGACAAATTGCTCTATTGTCAAGTGTTTTTTGTTTAAATACTGTACTGAGGTACTTTCCCACTATGGTCTGCATGTGCATGCACAGCTGTGGGAGGATTTTCCTAGATTAATTTAGGACTCCGATTGTTCACGTCGAGTTTAGGGACCCCTGCAGAGAAGGTATAGATCACGGAATGGCAGCGTAAAGGTCAAGCTCGCACAGAGATGTAACCGTGAGTTATGGGAGCAGGGGCTAAAAATAATGTCAACTTACACAAAAGCGGCTACTTTAATGAGCCCACCTGCAGGGGGTGCAGATGTGGGAAAATTTCACGAAACAAGCGATTGGAGAGGTAGAAAAAGGGGCGTTAAAACCGAGGTGAGGAGTTGGGAAACGAAGTTAAGGAGAGGAGTTGAAGTCGGGATTGAAGAGAAGTAGGACATCAAATCCTAAGCCCCGTTCACCAGCACCGACTCGTCCCGTGCGCCCGAACACCCGGACCGACACACCGCATGAGGAAAGCCTCTACCTGATCCTTTGGACCGACTGAAGGATCGACGCTACGCGTGAGAAAAGTCCCTGCCTGCTCCCCTGTGCCTTTAATGGAAGTAAAGATAAAATAATATTTACAGTCACTTGGGCCTCTGTTAATAATTTAACCTTGTGATTGAATAATAACGCATTATACAGAGATCTGTAATAATTATGGTGTAAATATAAGACATAAAT
Source organism: Pardosa pseudoannulata (assembly GCA_032207245.1). NCBI lineage: Eukaryota > Metazoa > Arthropoda > Arachnida > Araneae > Lycosidae > Pardosa > Pardosa pseudoannulata. The sequence continues at coordinate 159,824,150 of CM063506.1, read as the reverse complement.
AATTGATGATTATGTTATACGATAACCAAGGATAAATTTGTAAATGAATGTACAGAATAAATGTCTGAATCTCAATATAAAGTATTATATTCTTACTGTGTTTCCCTTTGTAAACGAACACTGGTGTTAAGGTTGTAAGTACATTACAACAAATACATTGTTCTTTTTATGTACGGCAATATCACGCCATCTTCTGAGCATCACAGGGTCGGCTGGAATCACCTCAGGTTGTCATTCCACCTACATCACGGGGGTATCTGTACTTTCATAGGTTGTTGTTAATGGAAGAGGGATTAATACTTCTGTACTCTAACTATTTGGGGCTTGCTCTGGACTTGCTCTGTGGGTCGGTTCACACGTTCATTGTGACGTCACTTTGACGTCAGCATGCGGACATTATGCAAGCAAACTATCAAGCTGACGTGAAAGTGACGTCACAACGGACGTGCAAACAGACCAGCAACGTTCAGAGCAAGTCTCTGTTTCATCGGTTGGAAAATCTGTTTGCAGTGAAATGGTTTTGATTTTGAAGATTGGCAACACAGCGTGAAAATCAACATGGCACAGTAGCATACAGTGGAGAGAGTGAGTCAACGATTATGGGGTTTTATTCAATTGTGTGATATTGGAATCTTGATATGTTCTTTCCCGAATATTAAATTAGTGGAATATACATTTCTATTCGAATGAAATAATAGCCTGAGTTCAGAGCCGACTCAAACGATCGTTCATCATTCAAGTCATCCTTCTGTTCATTTCATTTTGTGGATATCGTGAAAGCCAGGTATGGAAATTGTATCTTACTTTTAGTGTTTTTGTCTTTTAGCTGTGTCTGTATGAGAGAATAGTTATATAATATACATTAAATATAACGTTTTAAATTTCATACGTCTAATTGAAAAGTGTAAAGAAATTTAAAGCACTATACGAAATTGTTTTTCGATTAATTAAAATATAATTTGTGCATAATATGAGGTATAAGCATTACACAGGTCAACAGTGGTTTTGGTGCCGGGGTATTTAGGGCTGATTTTATATGAATTTGATGCCAAATACAGCATTAGATTTTGCCTAGCATCTCGTATTTCTGAGATTTACCATTTAGGTAAAACATACGTTATATTATTATAAGTTGAATCCATAAATCAACTAAACTAAACATGGAAGTATACTATTAATATATTATAATATTATTAATATCTTATACAAAAATATTAATTAATAATATATTTTTATATTATTAATATATTACACAAATATTATTGTGTTCAAAGATAGAGGGAAAAAGGAATCGAGGAAATCAGCTATACCCTGTCTCAAATATTTATTATAATGATAAAAAATTAAGTTTTATCTTATAGCAATAATATATAGGATTAAAAATTTATTA